>BGPR01034510.1:0-15942 GCA_013235015.1 Araneus ventricosus
AAGGACTCTCATGTATTTAAATGTTGTATATGTTACCGTTAAAGTGTATAATTCAGTTATAGAATAACTATGTATTCAACTAGGTGATTCATGAAATACCTATTTATCCTATGAAATAATGGATTTCACGGTTTAACTGTAACATGTAATCAGCTGTAACGCAGCTAAATTCGATTTATCAGCGCCTTCAAAATTAGTTCTTTTAAAGACAATTTATATTTCAATTAAAGTACTTCTACTTTAACTTATGAATTGCGTGAACTTTTCCCCCCCATGTCTTTCAAAATCTAATTACTGCTACTTTAACTGTATAAAATAAAAGTTTCTTTCCGCATAATATCTCGAACCCCATAAAGTTGCTGACTAAGCTCTTTTCCTGGAAAGTCCCGTTTCGTGAGCATAAAACGGATGCTTTTTATGATTTGGCACTTCCTGGTAACACGCGCTGCCTTTGTTCGCAGGATTTCAATCATGGTCACGGCTTGGACTATATTAAAATACTTTCTGAAGATCTTCATTTAAGCTTTTATCTATTTCTAATAATGTGTCAAGACAACAAGAACCGATTTTTGGATTGCTACGACTGCATTTTCTTCAAAACGTCTACTAAACACAACAGCATCTTTTCCGTTATATACATTTGTTCAACATTTAAAGTTTAAACGCTATTAATTGTTATTCTACTTGATATTTTTTGTGTTTTCTAAAAGTCTTAGACGAATAGACTGCGCAGACACTTACTGACAATGTGAGCACTCATAGCATTCTTTGTACTATCAATTTGATATATCACTGATTATAGTATTTTATTCAGTAACTCTGAAATGGAAATGTCACTGCTGTTACCCTTCATATGAAAATTAGAGTGAATTTGACTCCTGTTCTAAGATTAGCCTATTTTTAAAGCGTTGGCCTATTTTATGTGCGCAGGAGCCAAGCAGGATCAATCTATACTTATTAAAATAGATTTTACACAATTTAAAAGAATCCCTCATTTATAAATTGCAGCACGAGACGAACGCTTGCGAGCCAGTTTCCAAATGTGAGATTTATGTCTGATTTATTTAGTGTTTTAGCCAATTTATTAAAAAGAATTCTACTAGCGTCCTTTGGGAGTTTGAAACTTTCACAGGGTTTGAAAAACGACCTACTGAATTGAAAATGGCAAACCTTACATAGACGGCGAATCCTGGGAATTGAAAATGTCAAACCTTACATAGAAGGCGAATCCTGAGGAATTGAAATGGCAACCTTACGCCTATGAATCATGGGGAATTGAAAATGTCAAACCTTACATAGAAGGCGAATCCTGGGAATTGAAAATGTCAAACCTTACATAGAAGCTAAGTGGATTCCTGAGAATTGAAAATGGCAAACCTTACGTAGACGGCGAATCATGGGAATTGAAAATGGCAAACCCACATGTGACGGCGAACGAACTGGAAAAGGCAAACCTTACGTAGACGGCGAATCCTGAGAATTGGAAAATGGCAAACCTTGATGACGGCGAACTTGGAATTGAAATACAAACCTTACGTAGATTTGAAGAATCTTGGAATTGAAAAATGGAAACTTACGTAGACGGCGAATCATACCTGAAATGGCAAACCCATATAGACGGCGAATTCTGGGAACTGAAAAGGCAAGCCTTACGTAGACGGCGAATCTTTGGGAATTGAAAACAGCAAACCCACATAGACGGCGGATCCTGGGAATTGAAAATGACAAACCTTTACATAGACTATGAATCCTGGAATTTAAAATGGCAAAAAACTTACATAGACGAAGTAATCCTGGAATTTAAAATGGCAAACTTACATAGACGGCGAATCCTGGGAATTGAGAATGGCAAGACAGACTAAGTAAATCCTGAGAATTGAAACAGCAACCTTACATAGACGGCGAATCCTGGGAATTGAGAATGGCAAACCTTACATACAGACGGTTTAACTTGAAAATGGCAAACCTAAATAGATTTACATGAATCCTGGGAATTGAAAATGGCAAACCTACATAGACGGTGAATCCTGGAATTGAAAATGACAAACTTACATAGACGGAGAATCCTGGGAATTGAAAATGGCAAACCTTATATAGACGGAGAACTTGGAATTGAAAAAAAATGGCAAACCTTACATAGACGGTGAATCCTGGACTGACTCAAAGTCAACAGATGAGGAATATCTCGAATGAATGCAGGTGGTGGTGAGTAGTATCATGACTCGTTCACTCTCAGGAAGTTAGCTACAGAATCCTGGGTAGTCACTATCTAAAATAATGCTATTCAGTCGTAATTAAGGGTAAATAAACTTTCAGATAGTTTTAACTCTGATTTTCTTCTCCGTTGCTATTACCCACAGAAGTAAGAGAAACATAACATTTTATTAGAAATAGTCTGAAGTCTGTACAACAAGGTCTAACAAATGAATAATTATCTCTAATATATTAAAAGAACAAAATTTTCAATTTATTCATCAGTTGAAAAAAGTGAATATAAATTTAGTATGGAAAAACACCAAATAAATTTCATGCGTTTCACTATTATCAGCTATTTTAAATGAAGCCAATGCAAGTTCTCCTTTTCTCTGCATTTCAAAAGCAAACACAAAAGAAAGTGTATATAACGCATCATGATAATATAAAGCTTCTGATAACAAGTATCGGGGTGAAAAATATCCTTATTTGATGTTTCAAACTCAAGTAGAACGTTGATTCATAATTCGGGATTTTCTTAACTGATAATTTCCAAAAAGCAGATAAATAGAAGTCAAATCATGTCTAATGGGGTAGATAGTGAAAAATTCACCACCTGCTGATTCTGATGAGAACAAGTATTAATTTTTTTAATCTCACATTTTTCTAATCTCAACACAATAAAACTGCACTCAACACCATCGCTATTTCTTCTACCGGTGAATATATTCTCGTTATTTAATACTTTATTAATCGAGTGATTTTTCCAATGAATAAGTTTTAAAAGTTTTGTATTTCAGTATTGATAGCTAAAATCTTGATAATTATATTCTTATTTGGATCTGCACCATAAAAATAAAAGCAAACTTCTCAAGCACATTAAATTTATACTTTATTTATTTTACGAAACTAATCATTCTGCCAGAATATTTTTCATTTTATCTGCTTAATAGTTTTGATATTCCCGACTTAAAATTCCGAAGAGGTCTTTCTTGCATGTTATTTATAAAGTCATCGAATGTATAATTGATTGCGCCGACGAATTCAACTGTATTTATTTTACCATTTTATTTATTTACTCTGACCAGAACTTTCGGAAACACGATTTTGTTTGATGCTGTGTTTATTAAATTTAATTACATTTATAATTTCGTTTTATATAAGTTACATACATTTTTTAAAAAATTTTTGGTCTTTGATATTCTTTATATGTCTTTTAATTCAAGTTATCTGAAATCTCCTTTCAGACTGAAATATTTTAGAAAAACATAAGAAAGTCGCAGTTCGTTTCCGCGTCTTAGAGTTTTAGTGAAAATGTCGGGATAAAATCATAAAACAAGTGTTTCGTATTAATAAGTAATTTAATTATCAATTTCTTTAATGCAATATTTACACAGAGTAGTATAATGGTTACAAAATAGATATCGCATAGTTTATCGCATGTAGTAAGGGTGTGTGGTAGCTTGTGATTTATCTATTCTGTAACCATTATACTACTCTGTGTAAATATTGTACTAAAGAGATTGATAATTAAATTGCATATTAATACGAAATACTTGTTTTATGATTTTATCCCGACGTTTTCACGAAAAATCTACGGCGCGGACACAAACTGCGCCTTTCTTATGTTTTATTTAGAGTAGCTTTTGATGGCGCCATCTGTTGACAGTATATAGAACTACATGTCGCGTGTGCGCAGTAAAACATTATTTACTACAAATGCTCATATTTCCCGTAATATTCAAATTTTTGAATTAAAATTTTAATACAATGTTTCTTTTACATATTTCAAGTATTCTGTAACTTTCGTGCAATTCAAAAGAAAACTCTGCATGCTAAAATAATAATAAAAAAAAAACATGCGGAGTTTGAAATTTTCAATTTAATACCGATTTTTACTTATATTCTGATAAATATTTTTATTCTCTCACTTTGGATACTAGTAATATTCCTCAAGCTCTTTAAAATGCCACCAGAATCAACCTCCTAGCTAAACGCGTTTCCACGCTACACTTATTTATAACCTTACGTAATGCTAATTCATAACAATCACGCGCATTCTCCTACACTGGTACGATGATGTCACAGGCAAAACAAATACCATGCGAAAAACTCTTACGGATGTGATCTATCCGTTGTGGGATCAACCATTCTTTTCGCATCATTAGTCTCGTAGTTATTAGCGATTCAAAATGTGACTGTATTTTTGTCACACAAGAAAGTTCGACCGACTATCACTGTAAAGAGCGGAAAGACGTTCACTCGTCAAAAAGCTTCTTAAATAATGGGCCGTGAGCATTGTTAATGGTAGAAGAAATGCAACAGCTCAATATTTTTTTAATTGTCCCGTATTCATTATTTAATCATCTATCTAAATTAAAACATTTTAGTAAAATCTGCAAAATATCTATTTTGAATTGAACTCCTTTTATACGAATCATTAATTAAGCCTTTATATCCCAAATTAATTTAGAAACTTTTTAATTATATTTTGGCGTCGTTGGATAAGTTTTGGTGGAGAATAATCCTGGTAAAGAGGAAAATAATTTATAATCAATTAAAATAATTTATTTAATTCAATTAATAATTTAAAAAAATTCTGCCTGCAGCTTCCCTCTACTGCTTGCTGTCAGAAATATACTCCTTCTGAGCACCGTCAAGAAAAATAGCGAAATTAAGATTAAATGTTTTAATGTAATTTGTGATTAAAACTGTACTTTCAAGTACTGCCAGGATATAAGAGTCAAATTTTTATTTTGATATTTATGTTTCAACTTTGGATCAACATAAAATTATTTGGGACGAAAATGAAGTCTCGAAATATTTTTTCTATTGAAAAAAGTTTAAGAAGCTTTTTAAAATGCAAATAATGTATTTGAATTAAATTCATAGCTTGCAATTGTATCTACAGGGTTTCTACTTAAATAAGAGTTACCCCTCTTTAACTTCAGAACGACGGCAGCTGTCGAAAGCAGTGTCTAGGTATAGTAAAACATCTATGCGCTACGCGATGAGCCCACTTACAGCACCACCTGGTGGAAAATTCCGGAATTAGCGTTCCTATCTCGAAAACGGTACAAAATAGGGGTAAAATGTTAATTACAAAGTTGTAGAGTGCTATAGATTTAGTGCAAAAAGACACATTGTGCGCATCAATACGAAGAACAGAACGTTTAAAATGCACATTTGTTCGTTCACATTTTTCGAAATTGTGGCGTCACAGGAAATGGACAAAAATGGAAAATATTATTTTTCGAACAAAAAAGGACTCCATTACACTTTTTTATGTGGGAATAGCTCAAACAGTGAGTGTATGCGACCTTTCCGCCAACATTGCAGGACTTTCTATGGCATATTACTTTAGCTAAATTATATGCTAAAACGTGTGCAAAGTGAAATTCAAACAATGGCTCAAATCTATATTGTAGATGATGGAGAGCGGTTTGAACACCGACGATAAAGGCATCTTGAGATGCCTAATTGTTTTTTCTCTTTTTAACCAGCTTTGTGACGTTACGGTTTTGGAAATAGCGAAGAATCAAATATGCATTTTAAGCATTCTATTTTTCGTATTAATGTGCACGAGGCGTCTTTTTGTACTAAATCGATAACGTTATACAACTTTGTAATCAACATTTTACCCCGAGCTAGGAACTAGGAATTATTCGAGCTAGGAACGCTAACTCCAGAGTTTACCACCAGGTGGCGCTGTAAGTGGGCTTATCGCATAGCGGATAGACATTCTGCTATACCTAGACACTACTTTCATGACTATAGCTGCCGTCGTTCTGAAGTTAAAAGGGGGTGGCCCTTATTTATATAATTGGGAACCCCTTACATATTTAAATTTATAATTTAAGTCACTTAATTTGTGGAATTTTTGTTGTCTTTATTGTTTTAAAGTCAATGAAAATGTGATATTTTTATGATAAAAACTGATTCATTGATTAAATGATAAATTTACGGACTTTGTAACAGCACGGAAGAGAATAAAGGTTTTATAAATACATAAAGGCAAAATTTTTAAGCTTTCATTGGAAGATTATGCGATACTAACTCTGATTATGTAAGCGCGATTCGTTAATCTACGGTTATAGAAGCAATAATGAAACGTAAGTTGTGTAGTTTACATATAAAAAGTATTTAAAATTAATTGTAATAAAAAGTTATTATAAAGTTTGACTTCATCGAAATTTTCGTAGAATAAGGAAATTAAAAGTTTATTCTTATGTTACTAAATAATATACACACACATATAGGGAAAAATATTCACCATGGTTTGTTGTTTTTTAAATTTCCAGCAATACTTCAAATTTTGACGATTCCTTAGCTGACATTTGGATTAAATAACGGCTCTATCCACTGTATGAAATTCAGTAAATTATGGAGTTAATTTAATAATATTAACCTCTCGTTTTAAAGTACCAATAGAACTATTTTGGGACGGAACTCGAGGTTTTGAACTGCGGTGAGATGACGAGGATGACATCTGAGCTGGCTTCTCCCTCTCTAAACTTCCGCGCCACATCAGAGGGAGGACTTTTGACTCACAGCGTCGGATGTAGCGTGCATCAGGTCCATATACAAGGCTGATCTTCAGTGGAATTGGATTTCGAGCCTGGAATCCTCCGACCGTAAAGCCGAGGCCTTACCATCAGACCACCACTCCCTCTCCCAGTAAATTAGGACAATAGCGAGGATACAAAAATATAATGGATCTCTAAATGTAGTTTATTTTTGATAATTCCTTGTCCCATTATAATACAAAGAAGAAAATACTTGTAGGAATTTTCATGCTACCATGTGCCGATGTCAGTTTCTAAATCTCACTGAATATTTTTAAGCCTTATATCTGCTTGAGATAAATAATAGGATCATTCCAGGAATCATGCTGCTGGCCGTAACATTGTTGGCGGGTCTTATCGGAGCGTCCCAGGGCATCTGCCCACCTGCCGAATGGATTGCCCCTCACTGCGTCTGCAAAAACAACAATGGCGACGCCGTGATGACGTGCAGCAACTTTTACAACCCCGATGATCTGATGAAACCCTTGCAGATGGTATCAGCGAAGAAGTATCACATCTTCTCCATTCAGATCAACAACTCAAGTTTGCTCTACATTCCTCACAATGCTTTCAAAGGAGGAAACTTTGAGAGGGTAAGAAATACTCCCTATTAGCACGTTGTTAGCAATAACCCCGTCAGCAAGTTATAATACGTCCTCTCGGGTTTTCTTTCTGTATTTACTGTTAGAAAAAAAGTACATTTTAGGTGAAATGGTGGTCCTGAGAATTTCGCTTTGCATCTCTTAGAGTTCATTTTACGGAAAAGAGAGTTTAATTTCCCACCAATTTAATTTTTGAGTACAGGTCCTGCTTGACTGACGATTGAGTTTCATTCTAACTGACGGATCGCAAATCGATCTCGTCGTATATTTTTGATTTTCATTATTTCCTTCAAGCGGGTTGATTAAAATTGTACATAAAACACAAAAATTCAATCTATGTACGTATAATTATTTACATAAGGGGCCGTTCAAATATTACGTAAGCACCCAAGGGGTGGGAGGGGGTTTGCGATTTGCTTATTTTTGCTGACAAGGGGGGAGGGGGAGTATGAGTGATGCTTACGTAAGACATTAAAATCACTTTATTTCCGAAAATCTTAATTAAATTTGAAAAAAAAGTTAAATTTGGCAAAAGAAAATTAAACTTGATTTTTCTAAGCTTAAACTTGAAATTGTAAGGAAATTAAACTTACATTTTTTTTTTCATTTTAAGCCGAGTTAGAGTTTTTTTATTTGAATTAACTTCTGAAATTTTTAAAATTAGATTATTACTGTTATACGTTTTGTAAAAAAAAAGAACGGGGGGGGTTGCAGTTTGCTTACGTAATTATAAGAGGGGGGTTTACGATTTGCTTATTTTTGCTTATAAGGGGGGATAAAAAAATACCAAAAACATGCTTACATAATATTTGAACGGCCCCTAACAGGAGAAATACATGATATGTACTATACAGGGTTAGCCTAAATAATTTATCGCGTTTCAAAACACTATGTATTGAGAGGTATACGACCTACAAAGACAGGGGATAAATGACATGATACATATTCATACACTCCCCAAGTTTAAAAGCCCGCCTCTGGATCGCGTGCTCGCTAGATGGCAGACCTTTAGCGGCACTGTGCAAGATGGCGGCAATGCAGGAGAAGAGTTTTTATGTTTTGGTATATGCTAAGTGTTCTTCGGTTACGAGCGTTCAGCGTGCTTTCCTACGCAAATACGAAAAAACTGCACCTGGTCACCAAAGCATTTTGCGTTGGTTTCGCCAGTTTCATGAAACTGGTTGTCTGAGTAAAGGGAAAAACACGGGGAGACCGCGTGTGTGAGAGGAAATCGTGGAGCGCGCGAGATAGAGCTTTCTGCGCAGTCCACAAAAATCAACTGTTCGTGCAAGCCGTGAACTGGGCATTCTACAGAAAACAGTGTGGAATGTTTTGCATCGGCGTTTGCATTTCAAACCCTACCGTTTGCAATTGTTACAACGCAACACTGCTGCTGTGACTGACAATGGCGTAAACATGCTATTGAGCGTATGGACGGAACTGGATTACCGTTGGAATACCAAGGGCGCACACATTGAACATTTGTAGTATGTACCAGAAACTTGGTGAGTGTATGTATCTTTTCTTATATAACCCGTTTTTGTACGTCGTATATTTGTAAATAAACAGTCCTGTGAACCTGATGAATCATTTAGGCTAACCCTGTATTGTGTGTATTGTAAACAAAAATACAAACTGAAATTAAGTTTTATTTTGGAATTTATTTTGTGTGCTCGTAAGTTTGGATGTCCGTGAATAGAGAAGGAGCAATTGATTAAAAAATTCTTCCAATTTGCATCGAATTTAATTAAAAACTTTTCCGCTCCATATCCATATCGAATTGATTGAGACTGAACTTGGAACTGAGATGTGGTGGGGCATAGAAATAGTAGGTAAGATTTAATCGATTGTAGCTAATAATACTATATTAGTAAATTTAATATGAATAGGATCTGTGTCTAGTTCAATGACTCTCATTTAGGAGGATGTTATCGTAAGCGGACACGGGATTACAAAAGAAAGGGGATGGGACAATTTACGAAAAAATGAACAATTCGAAGCCAATATAGGAAAATATATATTCTGCTATTTCAAAAATAAAATGACATCTTTAAAAATATCAAACGCAGGCGAGTAACGCAAATACCTTCTTGATATTAATTATTTGAAATTTAACAAAAGCTATTAAAACTGCCTTGGAAATTTACACTTAATAGTTTACAAAAGACAAATAATCTAAAGCAGAGTTTCTCAAACTGTGCTCCGCGAAAAGGTAGGACATGTTTAAAATTAAATGTTTTTATTAAACATATTTTAAAATTTCAAATAATTTTCACGAAAAAAAATGGAACAAAAATATTTGAATATTATGACCGTTTGCGCTCTCAGTGTGTAACAAAAAGTCGAGTATAAATCATTTAACACCGATCAGGTGAAACATTGACTATATAAAAAGGTAGTCGGCATTCAATGTGTCAGTTTCTCGTCCACCAGTCGACAAAACAAATTTATGTCAAAAGGCCTCGCAAGATAACACGGAGCAAGGGCAGACTGCCTCATCGTTTGCAGAAACAATCAGCTTCGACGCCTTTCTAGAAGTATCGGAAAAAATTTTATTGCATATAAAACTGGTTGTTTACTCACTTTTCAAATGAGTTGCATTTTAGTCAACATTGAGTCGAGAACTGACAAATTATAAAGTTCATCATTTGTAATTTATTATTTCTGTAGCTTCTCAGATTTTTATTTTGGGGACAAAATTTCTATCTGCTGGAGGTTTCTTCAAATATTAAATTAGTGATGCATGGAATAACATCGATTTTCTTCCAATGGATCGCTGATTGGAGACGGGGTCCTTAAAAAACATCAAAACACCGACGCTTGATTGATGCTTTCAACTCTTATTTCCCAAAAGATGACATGAAAACATAAAAGAAAACGTCTGGGTTGCAAAAACCATCGTCTCTGACATCACAGGAACATGAATGTTTGCTTGATTTGACATCAGATACAGCGATAATATCAAAGTTTAAAACTGAGAAATCAATCTCAGATTTTTGGTGTACGCTAAAAGATGAATTTAAAATCCTATCAGATAAAGCGAAACTTATTCTCCTGCCCTTCGCAACCACTTGTTTAGTCGAAACAGGATTGCTCCTCATACACCGCAACTAAAACAAAATACTGATCACGTCTCAATGCAGAGCAAGATATTCAGTTGCAACTATCCGCAACTGAGCCAGATATAATCTCATTGTGAAAATCAAAACAGCCTTATCCTTCTCATTAAATTTCTGATTCACGAAACCAAGTAAAAATGTGTAAGAAATGTAATAATGCCAAATTGATAAAATAACAAATTGTGGATATGCAATATTTGCCCTGAATTTGTTTCCAATTTTTTTTTACATGTGTGTGTTTTCTGTCTGCAATGGGAAATTAGTGCGTGCAGAAAAAAAAACTAAACTGTGAAATCTAATGTCCTGCAAGCTTAAATGACGAAACTACCTTGTATCATCAATGCTATTTTGTCGTTCTATTTACTAAATACAGTAAATATACCCAGTGGCGGATTTTGACAATATAAGGCCCCAGGCGCAGAATTGTTTTGAGGCCCTTTCCTTACCCAATGTTATAAATTCGCAGTCAGATTAACCCTGCGATGTATGTGGAACAGATTTTGAGGCCCTCTCAGAGTCTCTAGGTACGAGGCAAGCACCTCTAGCGCCTGTTCGGAAAACCGTCACTGTATATACCTGCGAGATAAATTTGAGTGCTCCGCGTTGGATTTCCAATTTCAAAGGTGCTCCGTGACTAAAAAAGTTTGAGAACCACTGATCTAAAGAAAATACTGATCGAAGCTAGTAACCATAATCTGGGTTTTTTAAATAACAGTAGGTAAAGTGCATACTTAGTAATGATTGTCATGAGTACCAAATAATAATTTATTGATACATACTGGAAAAAAAACATACGATAAAAAATTAAAGAATAGATAATTATAATTTCAGCATATTGGATATATTATAAAGTATTTGAGAGGTGTATGTTAATAGGTTAAAAGTGATTAAATAAAATAACAAATTAAAAATTCATTACGACATTGCCAAAAAAAGTCTTAATTCTTTATTTTTCAACAATGAAAGAAAATCATGTTATTAATTATAGTTGTAGAAACCATAAAAACGGCTTAAATTTCATTGCAACAATAAAAGTATTTTTCAGATTATGCCTAAAAATAAATTAGAAATTTGTCAAATTAAGGAATACTTTTCACGAACAATAAATTTGTATTATGTTTTTTTTAATTTTAAGACAGTGTAATAATCATTTTTGTGTGTTAATATTTTTGTATGTTTTCACTGAAAAACGTCAAACTTTTCTTTAATTTTTTAATTCATTAAAATTTTTAAAAAAATCTCGCAGAGATGCACATTCCCAAACTCCAAAGTATATCTGTGCTGAATTTCGGTAACTTAGATCCTACAGTCTTCCCTAGACAGCGCTAATGACAGATAGAGAGACAGATCTTGTTCTATAAAGGCATCGCTTATGACAGAGAGAGAGGCAGATCTTGTTCCATAAAGGCATCGCTAATGACAGACAGTGAGGCAGATCTTGTTCCATAAAGGCATCGCTAATGACAGACAGAGAGGCAGATCTTATTCCATAAAGGCTTACAACAATTAAATATATGAAGAATATGTCATGAAAGCTTTGAGAGGATCGAGTCATATTAATGGATGGGTGTTGATATGCTGGTGAACGTTTTTTTTACTTTCTGATAAAGATTACCGACAATAAAAAAATTCTTTGCAAATGTGAATTCGACCACTGTTAGTAAGAAACGGTCAGAGTTTATAGTTGTTTCGATAACAAAAAAAATCTCAGAGCTTAACTCTTCAGCCGTTAGGCTTTCACATTGTTACGTGTAACGAAATTGTCACGCTAAAAGAGAAGGTTATTCTTCAAGTTGTGAGGTTTTGGACAAAAGGATTTCAACCCCTTTTTGTGGTCATTTTCGCGCCATAGGGGGTCTATTAGACATGTTATCGTTCAGCAGTGACAGATGACTTCTAACCTCGATTCTTTGTGTCAGAATCCTTTGTTAGAAGACCCTTCTCTGAGTATTCTCAGAATAGTTGGTCAAACTGACCCTCCCCTGCCCACAGACACTCCCTCTCGTTATGTCTCCGAGTGACACCTGGGGGGGGGGAGAGAAAAACTTGTAGAAGGAAAATCTCGGGTCTGACACTTATATGGAACTTTTCTTTCCCGAGACAGTCTCGGGTCTGCCGTTATGAGATGAAAAAATTTCACTCAGATATCTCGGGCCTGACGCTAGGAGGGTTAAATGACTTATGTATCTCATTGTTTTAAAATACCTCGCTTTGGCAGGGGTAATTTCATGAAACAGGATAGCTGGAGTTTTATGATCCAAATGACTCTAAAATGTTTAAAATGTTTCAAATATCTTCAATTAAGAATTTTGAGCAGATACAAAAGGATATAACTAATACCAACTAATCTGTACGAAGAATATTTATTTTGTTACGAAATTTATGCAAATCAGTGATATATCGGATAAAATTTGTATTGAAAATCGGTTGGTTCTATGGTTTATTTTTTTCGTCTTTTTGACACCTTTCTTTTGCACCAAGAGTTCACGGACAACTTGTGTATCTACAATTTAAACTCTGTTTTCCTTATAGATTCGCTTCTACCAATCGGAAGTAATGTCCCTCTCTGACAACGATATCGCATTCGAAGGTCTTGAGGACACACTTGAAGAACTGAGGACTACCGAAGCCAGTTACGTGACTCAGTGGGACTGGCAGCAACTACGACGCCTGCAGAAGCTGCGACTGATAGACATCAACATGATTAACATGGGATCAGTAGACGAGGTATTTCCACCATTGAAGAATCTGGAAGCTTTGGGCATTACCAAGGCTGGTCTTACTTACATTGTAGACTTCGCATTCGAGAATCTTTCTGGCCTTAAAATTCTTAACTTGATGGACAACAGTATTAAGGAAGTTACTAGGAGCATGCTTCCAAATCCAGCTTCTAAACTTTTGTTTCTGGATCTCAGGTAATTAAATAAGTACAATGCTTAATTCTATCACCTGCGACTTTATTTAATCTTCTATTTGGCAGTCCAACTTGGGCCATTTATAGTTACTTAAATCCGTGTAATAACTTCGCCACCTGAAATACTTTAAACTTGTCCAAGCCATTTTTGCCTTTTATATTCGTTCCTATCTTAATGTAATATAGATTGAAATATCGCAAGCATTTTAAAATAGTGCAGGTGTCAGACATGTCATTGTATGCGAAGGGTTAAGAGTGACACAAAATCCATGTAACAACTTCACCACCTGAAATACTTTAAACGTGTCCGTTTAAAGTATTTCAGGCGGAGAATTTCAGGTTTGAACGAATCGTTTCAAAGCCATTGTCTCAACAGAAGATACCACACTTCCCCTTCATCCCCTTCGTCTTTGAATCTTGCGCTTCGCTAGACCAAGTGGGATTAGAACCACCACCACAATATTACAGACAGAGTATGACCAGTTTACGAAAAGTATCGTTAATTTCAAAAAGAATGTATGAAAATACTATGAATGCTGATATTTGATCAAGCACAATTAAATATTGACAAACTTTCTTAATGTAGGCTTATTTGAGATTTGATAAATGATTATTCACACAGGGGACCATCCTTCAGTATTACGGGGAGGTGATAGCAATTGTAAATCAATAAGTAGTATTATTAGATCTATTATACTAATTATACATGCCGTGCTTCGGATAGACTAAAATCCTTGAATAGATTTTCTTTAAGTGCTTTGATTTTTGTCGAAGCATAGCAAAATAATTTCGGTGGAGGTGGTTCTAATGCCACCTTGATCTTGCATATCTAGTCAAGCCCATGAGTTAAGGACTTGTGACAAAGGGTAAATGTGACATCTTCTGTTTATCAAAACGACTTTGGTGCACCTACGTAGCACATGATGTTGAAATCTGAATTAGTTCCAACTTATAGGGATAGATTGTCTTCCTGTAGGATTTTCAAGTTCATTTGCTACAGGTATGTGTTTAGCTTGGAGGTAGTAAGTAGAGCCCGTAGCTTAATCTTTTTTTTTATTTAACACCCATTCCGACCTAGTCTACCTGGTAGGGTGTAAGGACTTTACACTGACCGGAGGGGACACATATATCATAAAAAATATACAGACTACACCCAAAACAGGGTTGGCAAAAGATTACAAATATATATTCACAAACAAATTATAAACCAAAATCCTCAAAGGCAAGTAAAACACAGAAAACAAGACACGCACCACGAGGAAAAAGAAACTACTAAAGTTTTTGACGAAGGAAAATTAACAGAAAATATAATTCTTTGTTCGCCTCCTCATCTCGGCTTAAAAAAGTGACAAGCATGCACTCATATTTTACCTCCACTATCCTCTGAACCTTGCGCCCGTTCTTTCCTAACCTTCTTTGTCTGCCAGTCACTACGCCACTGCAAACCGAAGTCAAAATTGTAGTTTAAAATAAGCAACCCTGTAACTCCGTAATCTGGGCAGCATCCAGTGGCGTAGCGATTTTTAGTGGAACCTGGACATAATGTGATTTTCCGTCCTTCATCGGTGTAACAATGGAGAATGGGGCACAGGGAATCGAAATATTATTTCGCATTCCTCTTCCAATTTGATTTTAAAAATTGACATAAAGAGACTAATATTTTGCCCCTAAGACCCTGGGACATTTATACCCCCTTTCTCACCTGTTAATACACTACTGAATTGGTTGGTTAAGAACGGAGTCAAGGATACACGCCTTAACGGATTTGTGTTTCTCATCTGTGGCGTGCATTCCATTGGTGGGCAGAATGATTTTAGATTGGTGCAATATGCCTTGCTTTATTACCAATCTATGAACGTACATGTAATAATTCTTAATCAATTCAGTAGGAATTAGGAAATGATGAAGTGAAACTTTTTCCTTTGGTGTACTACTGCAAAGGGTATCTCTTAAATAAAATTTCAAGCCTGTAGGTGAAAAATTCAAAAAGTTATCCTGTGTCCGGCATCCGGACAATACCGGATATTTCAACTGGAAAAAGACGAACAATCACACAAATTTCACTATAAAATGGTTGCCAAAGGATAATAAAATATTGAACAAGCATTTTAAATGGTTAAAACAGTATTAAATACAAGAAATTACTTGAAAGACAAAATTCACCTCCGAACTAACTCCATTTTGCAAAAAAAGATTTTCTGGAGTTGTTTTGGGAAAACTAAACAAATGAAATGATTCCATTCCCGAAACGAAAAATTTTTGAAAATGTTATAATTATAAGAAAGTCGGGATCAAATAAGAAAAACAGCATGTGGTTTCATCAAATATTGAATTAATAGGAGAAGTTCAAAGTTGATGTCTGGTATACCGGACACCAGGTCTGAAGAGGACATCTATACCCCCTTTCCCACCTGTAGCTACGTCACTGAATAAGGTTAGTTAGAAACGGAGCCAAAGATACATCCCGTAACGGATTCGTGATTCTCAGCTATGGCATGCATTCCATTGGTGGGCAGAATAATTTTAGATTCGTCTAAAATTATTATGCC
>BGPR01034511.1:0-16439 GCA_013235015.1 Araneus ventricosus
CGCGTGATTATATCCAAATGTACATATATTCGGATTAAAATAAAAAAATAGAAGGCATTATTTTTGAGCGAAAGTGTTGCATTTTCGCTCAAAAATCAACTTTTTCCAGGACATTACGTCTTATTACTTGAATATGCACACACAATTTGTTTTTCTAAAGAAAAAAAATATATATATTATTTCACAAAATAAATTCCTATGATGACTTATTATTTTAGAAAATTAATTCCTAGTAGGTAAATCTAAAGCTCTATTTCTTTCTTTCTGCTTTGCAATGTTTACTGCCAGATAATAAGTCTTTTATTGTAAAGATAGCCTGCCTTAAGTGTTATGTTCCGATTAGATAGTACTACCGTTGTGATATTGTTAAGTATAATACAGTTATGTGAGTGTTTGTCATCATTACGTTTGTTAGAATAGAAACATAAGCTGAGAATAAGTATCGTATTTCTGTGATAAAACTTTTCAAAGTTAAAAACATTTCTTTATTTTAAATGAAAGATTGGGCATATTAACTTCTTAATTAAAATTCCTTTTATACCATTTATGGATAATGGTTTCTTTCTGAGAACATTGGCAATCATGACAATAATGTCGACTTTTTTTTTAATAGGAAAATCTTTATGCATAATTATCTCCTATTTCTGTTCACTTTCTAAAATAATAAGTGTGAAGAAAGAATCACTTTTCGGTGTGAAACAATTTTCACAGAATAACATTTCATGAAATATACTAAAGTTGAGAAAATAATTAAATCCTGAAACGTTTAAATGAGGCCTATTGCTTTAAGTTGAAAACAACTTTTCACCAAAGTCAATCAACTTTAAAATAGCTTTGCGTTTTGTTATTCGTGAAATTGTTAGAAAATCGAAATTTCAAGTTTAATTTCAGCAAAGCTCATTATACAAGAAAACTAATTCAAACCCAAGAAATTTTAAATATCATTGCTTCTCTATAAATTCAAGTATTGAAATTAAAATGACATATAAACATTATATATTTTGCAGAATCGCAATTCTTCTAAGAGTTAAAACATTTTAAAAATAAAGACATGTAAAAATAAGTCAATAAAAAACAAAAATTATGTATGAAAAATAGGTTTTATTTATAAACCCAATAAGGTATCGTATCTGATGCAACATAAATATATATCACATGCATTTTTTTTTACAAGTAAAAAATCAAAACTCGTTCTTATCAACATTCACTTTTTCTGATAAATTTTTTCGAAACGTTAAGCTAATGCGAACATCTTTTATATTTTTTTCTCTAGGAATTTCATGAAACCAAAATTCATTTGTTGGTGGATTCATAACTAAAACACTCCCATTTTTTAAAGGAATTTTAACTGAGTCAAAATTAGGTCTCTTGAAAATCATTGTTCTTTCAGCTCCAAATGAAAATATAACAATAGCAGATTCAGGATCCATATCTTTTTCATTATCTTTATGTGACCCTATTTTATCATAACCGTCTTTATAACGATTTATCAGAACATAATTAAATGAACCTTCTTTAAGAAATTTATTTGCTTCATTTAAAATTTTTGTTAGAATAGGTATTAAAGGCTTTGTAGGAAGAGTGTTTCCAGAAAAAGTATAAGTTAAATTTTTATCACCATAAGCAGAAACTTTTCTAGGCACTGAATATCTTTTGTTATAGATAAACACCGTAGCCATTTCAGAAGGAAAATATTCAATTTCCCTTTCCAATTCATCGAATATTTGATCAGCTTCTTCCTTTGAAAAGTATTGTTGATAAACAATATTTAAATTATGTCCATTCTTGACGAAGTCTAAGTCCTTCAAAATGGTGGCACCGGGAAAGATTTTGTTTTCGGATCTTCGAATTGGATCACTTGCAGCAGACTGAAGATTGGAGGGACCAGCTTGTGGAGGTGAATCACGTCTCTGCTTTCTTGGACCATCAGCATCTGATTGTAGAGTCGAGGGACCCGGTTGCGACGTTGGATCACGCCTTTGCCTTTTCCTTGCAGCACCACCGCCTGATTGAAGACTATAGGGGACTGATTTCTGAGGTGGATCACGTCTCTGTCGTTTATTTCCATGTCTCAGTCTTTCGTGGTTTTTCAGGCTGCTGGGTAGAGCAAACGTTTCACCACATAACGTGCAGGGAAACACGGGATCGACAGTATCATTCTCATCATCTTCAAAGGGCGAATCCAGCTGATCTGCAGTTATAAAAGCCCAGCCTGGAATAGTGATAATATACGAGAGGTTTTCTAAAGCAGCTTCAGTTGACTCCATCTTCAAATGCGACCCGAAGAAAGATGCAGAATGAACTTTTTCTCATGTATGTCACTATTTAAGCAATTCATTGGTCAATGAGATATCTTTTATCTAAATGAAACGTCGTTAAGAATTTTCTATTAGCACGTGATAGTGAGTAATTCCTTTTCTGAAGACTATGTTGGAAGATTCTCGATAACTTTTATCAAAGAGAGCATTATTAGCATGAGATGATGAGTAATCCATTTTCTTAAGGCATTTGATAGGGAAATAGTCATGTGAGTGAAAACATTTTGGAATTTAAAAGACAGATAAGAGATAATAATGAGAAATGAATGCTGAACTTAATTAGACACATTGGTGTGTTCGTGATATAAGGGAATGCAAGACGGTAAACAGTAGAATAGTTAATGTTAAGATTAATAATGTATCGAAACGATTAATTTTCTGGAATCAAGGTAAGCTTTGAAAATTCGTAACAAATTCTTTTTTTTTAATCTTCCTAGAAAGTGTAAAGAAGGATAATTAATTAAGATTGATATAACTTTCATAGAACAAAATTTCATGAAACATGGAAAAGCTGAGATGTGAAGGAAAAAATTTTAATATTATTAACAGAAATATATTAATACATATGAAAGAGTGCTAACAGAATGAAAGATTAACAAGCATAAACAGATATATGTCAAAGACTTGTATAAAAATTCTAACAACGGAAATAAGGAATTCAGCTATTCATGTCAATGCATTGAACTTTTCATTAAGTTTACATCATGTTTTCATCATTTCATCATGTTTTATTTTGATAGAAAAAATTTATGTAAAGTATTCACACAGTTAACATAATTCCAAGTCTGAAAAAGAAGGATATAATTATCTAGAAGTGGTCAATAGTTTTATCTTTTGCTATTCTCACAAACCTAAGATATTTTTAATGATTGCTTTTATATTTCGTCGATAATTGTGTTGGTCATTGAAAAAAAAAATATGTTCAAACGTAGATTGAGTTTGAAATTACAAGATTCATGAAAGTATGTGAATATTTAAGTGAATGCGCTGAGGTTAATTATGCTTTAAAATGATTAATTTTCTGTCAATCTTTGAAAAATTGTAAGTCAGCTGATTTAAGCTATGTGTGAGAAAGAGAGATTCGATAAAGATGCTTGTGTTGTTTAAACATTGTAAAAAGTTTCAAGTTAAAGAAAAAAAAGTTCAATCTCGAAGTGTTTGAATGAGGTTTAAATCTTTATGTTAAATAGTTTTTCATCTGAAATAGTCAGCTTTAAAGTAGTTTTATGTTTTGATATTTTTGAAACTGGTAGAAAATTGGAATGTTAAGTTCAATTTTAACAAATTTCACTATGCAAGAAAAACTTAATCAAGCTAAAGAGATTTTTAATATGATTGCTTTTATATTTTGTCAATAATTGCATTCGTCATTGAAAATATATTTTCGAAATTATAAGCTTTGTGTAGGTGTGGACATGAATATATTTAAGTGAAAGCGCTGAGGTTAATTATAAATTAAAATGATCAATTTTCTGTTAATATTTGAAAAATTATAAGACAGATGATTTAAGACATGTGCGAGAAAAAATAAAGATTCGATAAAGATGTTTGTTTGTTAAAGCATCAGCAAAGGTTTCAAGTTAAAAAAAATTCAATCTCGAAGTGTTTGAATGAGGTTTAAATCTTTAAGTTAAATAGTTTTTCATCTGAAATAGTCAGCTTTTACATAGTTTTATGTTTTGATATTTTTGAAACTGGTAGAAAATTGGAATTTTAAGTTCAATTTTAACAAATTTCACTAAGTAAGAAAAACTTAATCAAACCAAAAGGATTTTTAATATGATTGCTTTTATATTTTGTCAATAATTGCATTCGTCATTGAAAAAATATTTGCGAAAGTAGAGTGAATTTGAAGCAAACACAGACGTGGCAACTCTTTTATCGTTATTCGAAATAAATCTCACACACACACACACGCACGCACATGCACATACACTTCATGAATTAAACGCGCGCCTGCATGTACAAACACACACATGCATGCACACACGCATGCATGCACAAACACACACACATGCACGCACAAAGACACACATGCATGCACACACAAACACACACTTCATGAATTAAACACGCATGTAGAAAAAAGTTCTTTGGTGGTTAAAATTGTCGAGACTAAATTTATTTGATCTATGTAAAAAGGAATTAGAATGTAAAACATGAGTTTCATTTCATTAATTTATTCAAACCTAAGAGATTTTGTATTTTTCTATGTTATTGATAGAATATTCTTTGATCGTTTTCATCATTGGAAGAAATGCGTTTAAAAATAAAAGTGAATTTTAGTCATGTATGGAAAATTAGTGAGAGAAAATATATATAATTAATGAAATAGAATAAATAGTTTGTGAAATAAAATAAGATTGAAAGAAATAAGGAATTAAGAAGAAAGTCAAAATAAGTTCGTAAAAGCAGAAATCACTCGAAAATTTTTAAGTATCGAAAGAAAGATATGTTTAATCAGTTAATTGGCGAAAATTTTAGATTAGTGGAATGTTGTATATAGTTTTAGAATTAAGAATGGTCCCTAAATTTTTAAGATAAAATAATTTGTGATGAATCTATGCATTTGTGACATTTAATGTCACCGTTTTAGCGTTATTCGAAGTAAATTGCAAAGTCTTTATAGATAAGTTATATGTTCAACAGAAAAAAAAGTGATCTTTAATGGTTAATGTTAATGAAGCTATTTGGTCGATGTTGAAGTGAATTCGGAAAGAAAAAAAAATAATGCCAACACTTTCGTTTTCAAGATTCAAATTTTCCATTTAACTTTAAGAGAGTTTAACGTTTTGATATTCCTGAAACAATTAAAAACGGAATTTTAAGTTAACTTATTCAAAGTAAGAGATTTTTATAGCTCTTGTATGTTATTGTTAGAATATTATAAAATTGTGTTTGTTAGCGGAAAAAAAATAAGCTCGAAACAAAGAGGGAAGTTGAATTAAGAAAGAAAAATAAATTTTGTGTGAATGAGTGCCCAAGTAAACTTTTGTTATTTAAGAATGCATAAGTTTTGATATTTTCGTGAAAACAAATGAAAAACTTTATTCGATAACGAAAAAAAATGAGCATGTCAAAAAAAAAAAAGAATAAGATTGAATGTCTAACTCTAATTGAACAAAAAGCCGAGAAAATTCAGTCTGTAAAAACACTCGGAATAATTTTCAAAGTCCGGAAAAATAATTAATTTCCTATCTTAATTCCTTATCAAATCCATGAAGGGATTGACCCCCGATAAAAATCCGAGAAAATTCAAAGTCCCTAAAAACACTCGGAAAATTTTCAAAGTCCGAAAAAATAATTAATTCCTCATCTTAATTCCTTATCTAATCTAAGAAGGGGTTGATCCCGGGTGGAAATTGGTGGAAGTCGGGAGGGGGAGTCCGGAGGGGGGGGGAGTGGTGCCCTCGGCCGCCGGTGTCCCAGAACTGTCTTTATCTAACTACTTCTAGATAAAAAATTTTAAAAAATTCAGTACGTATCGTTAATGGCAGTCTGTGATTTAAGACCCGAAGGGGAGGGGTTGAGCCCCCAAAGCCCCCTTGGATCCGCCCTTGTATAAACCTGGTAGTGACCGTACTGTTTGATGGTGGAAGTGACTAACCGTCGGTGGAGGAGGATTGGCATTGATCTGGTGCGTCAAACCCATCACTAACGAGACTTTATTGTATTATAATATTACAGTACATTTCTGTACATTACTACCCTTTTATTGAAGTTTATATCGATCGTTTTGTATAATTAAATACAATATGTACGCATTATTAAATTCTAAGATTTTATTGTCATTTTCGTCCCAGGACAGCAGTGAAGTCACATTACTATAAATATACATTAAAAGATTTCTGCTATTTGTCTAGTCGGTTTTACTGTACTTTATTTCTGTTACTTTCTTTTTGCTAGGATCAGCAGAAGACATGAGCTTATGTCAGATATTCTTCGCTTACAAGTATTCCATCGAACTGAATACAACATTGAAACTTCCGGTCGCTTCATGCCTAAACCTGCACTCAAAGCCCTAGCTGAGATGTGGCGTTCCATCCCTGACGCCCTTCTGAGCCAAAAAGAAATGGCATTTATATTTTCAAAATATCCTGGGTTCTCTATCGAAGAACTCCAGAGTACGTACGAGAGAATGGTTGGTCCTTATCCTTCGGAACCTACACCCAGGTCTTTGGCTCACTATTGTCGCATAGCCATCCGGAAAGTCATGGCTTTCAACCTGCAGTTGCCGCATGGAATAAGCAAGCTTGACTTGCCTGCAACTCTAGCAATCTCTTTCTAAGGCTGGAATACTAAACAGTGTGGAGTAAATTTTTGGAAAAAGAGGAAATAAGAAACAACTAAAAAATACTTTCTCTTTCTTTAAAATCTTATAATAAAAGCTCTTACACTGTCTTGATGTTTTGTGTTTCTAAATATATTTCGAAGTCGCGCTAGACTAAAATCGTTGATTACAGATATCACATGAGTTAATACTATCAAAATTCTGGAGTCTTTATTAAACTGATTCATTTTGAAGTGAAAGAATTAAAAAAATAATAGATAATTTTTTTTATACCTATACTGGTGACTTTATTGTCATTTCTTCCCTCATTATGCATACCCCTTTAGAATTCAAAAACTGCATGAGCGCAATTTGGAAAAAAGATTGACTCATGTATTTTTACAAATCAACCATCCAAATGCACCGCTCACCTCAACTTACGACCACAAAAAATAAATTTCAGATTGTGTTTTTGTTTACAGCATGCAGAATAAAGTATACAGGGTGCCCACTAAAGTCCTTTACCACCCTTTTAACTACCGAATGGCCGCAGCTATCTTCATAAAAATGGTGTCTAGATATGGTAAAGTGACTATGCACTACTGGATGAAACCCATTACAACGCCACCTGGTGGAAAACGGTGGAGTTAGCGTTATTATCTCTAAACCGGTACAAGAGAGAGGAAAAAAGTGAATAAGAAAGTTTCAGAGCTTCATCGATTTAGTACAAAAAGACACCTTGTGGACGTAAATGCTTAGAACAGAACGCTTAAAACTCGTATTGTTTGTTCGCGATTTCCTTAACTGACACGTGACAAAACATTCTTAGAAAGAAAAGAAAAAACTAGTTATCACAAGATACCTTTATTTTCGATATTCAAACTTCTCTCCGACAGCTACAATGCACATCTGGACCCTTGCTTGAACTTCACGTTGCACACGGTGTAGAAAAGCGGGTGTCAAGTTGGCACAAGCATCCGTAATTCATACCAGAACGCACACTGCCGTGTGCGGTTCTGGTATGGAATCAAAAATAAATAATTTTAAACAAATAAACTGACGATCAAGTGCTGAAAAGTTCAAATAGTGTATTATCATTGAGAGTACACAGGTGTGCAAATTTCTTAACTCTAGCTCATCAACAAGTGATTGTAGAATCTCTCACAGATTTCCATCTTTATAAACATGCAATGCATGATTCTAATATTTGACTTGCATGCAATATTTGGATTGTAAGAATACTGCCATGAATCTCAAACATCCTTTTTAAGTGAAAATTGCGCAATATCTTTCACAAACAGAGAAGAAAACATTTTTATATTTATTGAACAAAAAAATTCTGTAGAATGATTAAATTTTATTCGTTCAACGATTCCAGTATTATTATCCCCAGTAAAATTATGTAATATCTTTCACAAACAAAAAAAACAAACCATCTTTATATCTATTGAACAAAATAAAACAATTCTGTAGAATGAAAAAAATTTATTCTTTCAACGATCCCTTTATTATTATCCCTAGTAAAACTGTGTAACATCTTTCACAAATAAAAAAAAAATCCATCTTTATATCTATTGAACAACACAAAACAATTTCGTAAGAATTTAAAAGTTTTATTCGTTCAACGATCCGAGTGCCTAATAAGTTATCAAAAGGAAATGCTGTTTTTCAAGATTTAAATGATTCAAGTTTTTATGGTAGATCTAGTTTTCTTACGCCTTCTAGGAGCCGAATTTCATTTTCCCAGAGCCTACGGCGTATTTTACTTCTACAATAGTGTTTCAACGACCGTGGCTCAGTATTTGATTGAAATTTGCCAACAGCTTCTGCATAAAATTCATAAACTTCAGCAAACTCTCTGGGAGTCCTTCCCAGATCATAAGCATTGGTGATCTCTTCAAAACTAAGGAAAGAATCAGGAATAGAATGCCGTATTAATAGTAAAAAATTGTACTCAGCACATTCTTCCTCGGTTCCTTGCCATATTTTGACCCAGTGAAACTAAAGCAGGTGTAGCACTAGCGTGCATCTTCTTTCACTTATTGCTATAGTTGATTTTCTGGGAGGTGGATTTCTTAAAGGAGAAAACGAGAAACAATTTAAAGAGTCACGAATGCAAATCAGTAATATTTAAGAAAGTGATTTCAATTATTTCGCTTTAAGCAGGGCCGGTTTACTATAATCATTGGTTATAATATTCGGTGTAACTGTATATATGAACGTGAGAATGAATGAAAGAGGTGTGCGTAAATGTATGAGGTCATACAAAGTTATTCATAATCCTACCTAATGCGGTGCATTCACCACTAGGCCACTCCACTTTTTTTTTTGGAACACAGCGTGCCAAAACCTTTCGTCAATGTAAGAAACCGATGAGAAATGGACACTTTCTTTCTCCCTAAGCCACTTTCCTACTTGAAATCTGAGATAAGGTCAGCTGCTTTAAGCATCTGGCAAGACAATAGGGATAACGGAGAAACTACAAGCCGGTAGGTTGGAATAGAGAAGAGCTAATGTTCGTTACAGGACACGGACCCTTCCCTTCATACCTTCAATCTTCGAAAACATGACAACTGCTCATGCGGAGAGGGAAAAAGGAGATCCAATGTACTATGCCACAAAATGCCGGTTTACCCTCTCCTGGCATTTCCAAACTCCTAGAGTGTCACTTAAATTACAGTGGTTGAAAAACATTTCAAGAATAACTTGTCAGGAACGCGACTTCGACTCCTAACGCGCTTCAAATGTGATGAGAACAATCTCATTGTAGAGGATAACCATTGAGCACGCATCCACCCAGACTGACACACACTTCCGGCAACTTATGACTCTCCTTTTTTTTCCTCTAAGTATTTTTATTTTTTTCCGTTTTGTTTTCTATGTTGTTCTGTCCAGTGTATGTTTCTTTTTTCATTTTTATTTGTTTTTCTCACTGTTATTTATCTTTGTCCTTTCTAAAAAAATAAAATTCACCTCCATCCATCCAAACCGGAAAGGAGCCAAATGGCCTAAACACTGGGGTGCAGGTGGTATAATGTAATGTAGACCGAGGGAAAAGTTGGATTTTCATCCGATTCAGATTTTCTTTCGGCCTATGAGGCCATAAATACGATAGTGGGTTAGAGGTACCGAGCCTCTTTCACAAAAGCGAGAAACCACAAAATGAGGGAGGGAGAGAGTGGGTGGGAGTCAGTCTATGGAAATCAGGGGTGGAGGTTTTGAAAACGGGAGGAGGAAACGCAGTAACCTAGGGGATCGGGTTGCATGTAGGTGATGGGTTTCCGGTTGGACCGATCCGATCTGTGAATGATCCACAAATTTTATGGGCTGAAAATGGAAATGGTCTGCTAGGAAGCCCTCCAAACGGATTGGAACAGCCTTAAAATGAATGTCCAGCTTAAGATTCCCGTAAGCTGGACATTCAAGGGAAGGCTGTTACATACCATTTGGAGAGCTTCTTTATTCGTTATTCTTTATATTAGTTCTTTCTCTTTATTACAGTGGTTATTTTCAAAACTGATCCAAGGTGAATGTCAGTAATTTTGTATCTTACAGAAGACTAATTCGCTTTCAAACGTGAAAATAATTGCTCGCACCAGTTGCTACTTTCAAACATGAGAATAGTTTCATATGCCAATTTCAGAATATTTTCAAACCTGGTTGGCAAATATTTGTAAAACTGAGGCTTCCCAACTTCACTGAATTTTGTCTTCACAGCTGAACAGCACTTGATCTCGATTGCCTCATTTGCATATGATTAAATGCTGATTCTTTACCTGCCACGAAGTCCAAGAAAACAAAGAATCGTTATTGATATTAATACATAATTAGGAGTTTTAAAAATTAAGTTATGAAGTCTTTATTCTGTCGTAAAGAAGTTTTTAATTTAATTTATTTACTTTTTATATAGATTTATTATTAGAAGTACAAACTTATGAACTTTTAAATACTATAAACTTTTTAATTTTCTACTAATTATACCTTCTTACTCCCAGTATCTAGATAACTCAAAAAAACAATGCTCCATTTACTCAATTCACTTACCTTTAGATTCATAGCATCTTAGATCTTAAATCATATTTACATGTGCAAGGCAAGTATAATAGCATTTGATCATATAAATACCTAATTTATCTCTAGTCACAATATCTACATATTTCCCAAGTAAATCTATAAAAAGAATCATTTGCGTTGTGTTTTTAATATATAATTAGATGTTATATTTTATAATGTTAACCCAGGTTCATTCCAAATAGCCACCTCCTTCATTGTCATAAAGGTAGTGAAGAAACATCAGAGACCAGATTGCCTTTAACTAATATATTTATTAAACAATCAAAATTATAGTCAAACAATCAAAATTGCCCTACTATCTTACAAACAAAATTCTCTTAACTCAATTTTGTCTTATAAACATGGTTAATACTTCACATAAATATCAAAATACAAACACTAAAACTAAATGGAATAAAACACAATAATAAAAAAAATGATTCTATGTTCATGTATTAATTTAGTTTAGGGTCTACCCAGAGTTTATAAAAGACACATCAATCCATATTCAAAATTTAATTAACTTTACTGCATCCTCAGCATTAATTCAATTTAATTTTATCTCGTTAATATCAAACTCATATAAAAGAAATTTTTAAACAGTGGCCACTAACAGTTTAATAATTAACATAACCTTTACGAAACTTATTCTTATATTTTGTCTCCAAAAACTATGTTAATTGTCTTTTTAATAATTAAAGCACATATCTCTATGTATAAACATTGTTACCCCAATTAAAACACAACCAATTACAAATACCTAGTGATTCATAAAGTGACATACAATTATCTTAGCAACTTAACATAACACTCAGTTATAGATTTTATACCTATCATTGATCTTTTTTTTATATTAGACATCTTAGAACATACATATAATATAACAATTAGTAATCAGACATTCAAATGTAATTTAATATTTATACCAATACATAAACGTTAATTTTATAACTTAATTATCTCATTATAAGGTAAAAATTTATAAGTAGGTTTTATACACATTAATCTTCACCAAGCCAATTCGTCACTTATATTCCAATTTCTTAAGATTTAAATTAATAATGTGTTCTACTCAACTAACGCTTATATTTTCAAATTAATTAAAAGGAGTTTCGGAAATTATTGCAAAACTTTTTTTTTAAACTGTAATAATAACCAATTCATTTACATATCATTTCTATATGTCTAATTCACATATAAAATTTTAGTCCATATATTAATCGAATATTATTATCTTCCTTCAAGCACATTCTAGAATCCCACTTGATTTAATATCAATTAGCAATACTTGCAATTTACTTAGCCTATTATTTACTTCACACAAACAATTCTTTTAAAATTATTCATAACAACATGTCTTCAGTAAGTGTTGGACAATAAAAGGGATATGGATATTAATGATAAAGTATCAGATTAAAATTTCGACACTGCAACATAATATTTCATGATCTTATTTTACATAATAATAATTTTGGTAATCAACTGACATCCCTCAAATTATAATTGGTGTACAGTCCCTATTTCATTACATTAAAGTAAAATTAATACAAAAAAAACTTAACTGAGTAGATTTGGTTGCCCGAAGCTGCAGTCAGTTCCGGATTTTGGTCCCAATTATGTCCTGGGTATGGAGATTTATATGCTATGGGACATTTTCGGCCAACCCACGGCGGTACGACGAGGAATCACAAGGATCTGACATCTTGACGGTTCGAAGGGGGATCCAGCGGGCAGACAACGGCCCTCTTCATCAGCTCCAATTGTAGATTTGCATTCCGGTGCAATGGATCTGAGGCAGACATCAGATTATCGAAGCCGGACGTCGGCATCCAAAAAAAACACCTCAGCTTAGGATTTACGTCGACTTTCCACCTCACGCATCCTAATAGCTTATACGGTCAAGGGCTCCGTCAGGCGAAAACTCAAAGAAAAAAAAATTCCCGAAAATCTTTTAAGGCTGGCCCACACGCAAGTCCCTGTTTTCACTCTTTCCCGATCCTTCGGGGTCGGCAAATGCCGGAGAGAAAACCCCTACAGCATTTTACGGCATCCTCCTTCCTTTAATGCCAAAAACGCTATGTCTGCTCCAAGTTCCTATTTTTTAAAAACACCCCTCTTTGGCGGCTCAAAAACCAAAATTTTGCCAATCTATGTGTTGTCACTTGCAATTAATACTGCAACCCTAAAAAACCGACGACAGACACATTCCAGGAAACAAACCCAAACGGGTGAAAACACTGTTCAAAAGGTCAGCTCGAGGGTGGGAAAGCGCAATATTTTTGTCGCAAGGGGGGGGGGGGGGGTGAAAAATTCCACAGCTGTCGTAACTTTCGAGACGTTGATTCGTAAAGGGAAAAATCTTCTCCGCTAGGAAAAACCAAGTAACAGAAAAAAATGAAACGAAATTCGCTTAATAAACTTTGTTGCTTTAGTACTTTCTTGAAACAATTAAAAAATTACAATATTATCATTAATGGCTTATCATCATTTTTTTATGAATTATAAAAACACAAATATCTTTTAAAATTCCAAATTTATCAAAAGGCCGAAAGAAAAAAAAATTAATTTAAATAATTTTGAACAAACTCTATACAACAAATATATTTGTTGTATAGAATTCGTTCAAAATTATTTACAACAATTCAAAATTTTGATATATAATGTTATGTTCGCTGGTCCGCAAAAATATTCATTATGGGCCGGAAGCGTCCCGCGAGTAGGGGTAGGTAGGGTATATCAGGCGAGTAGAGTGTCAATACCCCCGATATACTCCATTATGTGTGCCTCATGCGTGCAGAATTCACAAGGAGGTACGTACCGTTATCGGCAATGGGACTGATAAACAGCCACACAAACATTAACGTACCGTAAAAAGAGAGTCAAGAACTTCTCTGCCAGGTGTTGTCGTTTCCAAATGAATATTTACTTTCCACTAAAACGTAAACTAATTAAGTTCTTATCATTGGTAATCATAAGCATAAGAATCGTCACTCCGTCCTCCAATAGAGTATCCGGTTAACTTTGAAAGACCGGCCGCCACGACAGCATAGCCAGGCACTGAGGTTCCTGAATTATAGCCCCAATTAAGAGCAGCTCGTGCAACAATCACCCATTTTACCCGGGTACGACCTGTCTTCGGAGATGGGCCCAAAGAACCACACCACCATTATTGTGCCATCGGGTTGTCGAGAGTCAGCTTACTTATACGGCAGCCTCTCCTCCGTGAAATCGCGGTGCCTCCAGTCACAATTTTACAATCGTTCAGGGAAGTAATGTCTATCTATTACAGACTGAAATCGCACATGCTCACATGAATATTTCAATAGCAATATAAAAGAACCAGACTGAATTAGACAAATAAATATGAGAGAGATAAATTTGCAATTTCCTTCAATCAGAAAAAAAGTGACTTTTTTTTTCTATTTCAGTTATCAATTTAACAAAGGAATGAAATTTTCATCCTTTCAATTCAAAAGGGAAAAATAGAGGGTGAAAGAGACTTCCAGCTATTGAAAATTAAGTTCAGTGTTAAAGATACATTTCCGGTTTTTGTTAAAGATAAATTTTTATAAGTTGCTAAAATTTCTAACTATCAGGAAAAATAAATGAACGTAAAAGGTTCTCCGTTAACAATGATGAAGTTATATAAAAACTATAATGCCTAATATACAGGGTATTTCAGAATTCATGGGACAAACTAGGGTGAGATAGAGCACGATACAATATACAATTATTTGTATAGGAATGAAAGTGACATGTTAAGTACAAGTTGAAGAAATAGACATAAAAAAGAAACAAGTTGAAGCATCGTGAAAAAGTGATTCTGCACAGAAATTTTGCAATTATACAGTAGAACCCCCGCAATCCGAAATATTTGCTCGGATTCCGGGAATTCGGATTATCCGGAAAATTCAGTAAAATACTCTTGATATATCAAATGCAGGAGAGTATCGACTCGGGGCTGTAAAGGCGTACGGAAAAAGCATGCAGCGATTCGCACGGTACAGTGGCAAACAAGTTGAGGGTCAAAAGAAGATGTCTGAGTTTGTTTCTATTAATTAAGGTGCTGTATTCATTCTTTAAGACCTATTCGAATACTTCTTTTAAGTTAGGAATATACATAAGCTTTGTTTCTGATTCGCAATTGTTATTTTCCCTTCAAGCCTTTATCCGATAACCGTTCAATTGTGACTGGTGTCAGAGTGCAAAATTTTAAGCTGGACATTCGTGGTCGGACCGTTCCACATCATTAGGAGCGCGTCTCACCAGACATTTCCAGTTTTCAACCCATCAATTTAAGTGGGTCATTCATGGAGGATCCATGTAAACGACACAACCGGTCACTTCAATCCACTGGGGCTATTGTGACATCCCTTCTTCCACTTTCAAAACGGGACCCTCGCCCCGCTTTCCGGAGAGAGCTTCCCTCCCCCTCTCCCTATTTGTGGTTTAGGCTTTTGTGAGATGGGCTCGCTCCCCTTTTGCCACGATCCTATTTCAGTTTTATGGCCTACTGAGCCGAATGAAAACTGGACCGATGAAAATACTGAAGTGGGCCATTCATCCCAAATCCAAAATGGAAATTTTGGAACACGAGAAGGAAAAAACAATCGTCAAGGTCGAAAACCGATGAAAATTAGGATAACGGCTAGTAGAAGTCAGATTTTTCAAACACTCTGAAATTCGGCCGTTTTTTTGAAAGACCCTTTACAAGGGTAGCGGCAAGATCAAACGCTTGACTAGATGGACACCCTGCTACGAGGGTAGCGAATCTGAAATCCGCGGAGTGGGGGAAGGAATAGGTGAAAACGAAGATCAGCTGTAGAGGGGGGAAGAAGATCGCTCTCCCCTACTGGCAGCTCACGTTGGAACTTCAGATGAATGGACGTGCCTGATTTTTCGATTTGAATGGGTGGGAAAAAAGTCTTGCGCTAAATGGATGAAATGGTATACAGATGAATTGCCGGCTTTACATCTCGACCACACTGCGCCAATTCTTCTCGTATTTGGTCATTGATGACGCGTTTTTGAACAAGAGGCTCCAAATGGTCTGGAACGGAGCGCTCGTAAAGCTGGCAATTCATCTGTACTGCATTCCATCCATTTGTACCAACAGTATTTTCCCACCCATTCAAGTCGAAAAATCACGTCATTCATAGTGCGCTCCAAAGTGCGATATCACCGGTCTTCGACCACCTCTATTTCCTCCCCACTCAGCGGAATTCTAATTAGGTAGCCTGGAAGCGATGTCCCATTCTAGGCAAACGCTTTGATCTGCCGCTACCCTCGAATAAGGGTCCCACTTTACAATGGGAGCAAGAAGGGCTGGGATTTCGTTTGGTTGGAAATCCAGCTTTTCCCTTGACGATTGTTTTTTCCTTCTGGTGTTCCAAAATTTCAATTTTGGAAGAGATATGAATGCCTTGCAGAAATGCCAGCTTTACACATTTCCCTCGAGCAAGGCGGAAAAAACTGGTCATCAATCAAAGATGCCACCCCTAGAAAAATTATGTAATTTGACGACTAAAATCTAAACTGTGGGAAGGAAAAGTTGACAATTTCGTACTTTAAAAAATTTTGTCTCAGGGGCTGTAGGAGGAAATAAAGCAGGCCAATCACGGTGAGATCACTCCAAGCCAAATGGCGCGGTAGCACTCCACACCGCTCCAATTTTCAACCCATCCATTTAGGTGGATAATTCACGGAGGCTTCATGCAAACTACACAGTCTGATCCCCTAGGGCTACTGCGCCTACTCTTACTCCCGCTTCAAAGATTCTCCCTCACCCACAGGTTTAC
>BGPR01034512.1:0-16439 GCA_013235015.1 Araneus ventricosus
TACGAACCATTTACATAAAACCAACATCTTGTGAAAAGGAAAAAAAATTTATATTAATGCAAGAAATATAAAAATGTGTAACTTAATATTTACAACTACAATTCAAAATTTTCAAATAGTTAGAATAAATGAGCTTGTGTAGCAGAAAGAATAAAAACTCATGAATGAAATTCAGAAATACAGCCTGAATTTAATTGAAGAAAGGACGTGTATTGCCTTGTATGCGAAAAAATATTCAGCGAAGAAATTTTATTCTTGCAACAAATCGCTTTCCAATAAATTTCCTAAAATGTACAACAAAAACTGCGAAGAAGCTCTTTCTGAATTTGTCTAATTATTTATGCAAGAAAGGGAAATCTGCATTTAAATTGTTAGATAATGATAGTTGAAAAATATATATATATACCAAAACTGTAGAAAATGTTACCAAAAGAAAGAAACAATCTGTAAATAGGGTTTACAGTATTTTAGATACGTCTGATAATGGTACTTTTTGTTAAATAATTCCGATTTTTTTCCTGTTAATATATACTTTAAGGGGAAAATACCATTTCTCAAGAAGGTTTTAAAGTGAAAGTATTTCATGATATAAATGTTATATGAATAGAATTAAATCTTAAAAAAAACCATATTTTTAAGTGTTAAATTGTCGTACGTTTCACCAACAGAATATGAAAATTGAATATCTATAAAGTCTCCTCAATGAAGAATTACAAATAATCGGAATAACTTTCTTTTAAAAGTAAGGGATAAATGTGACATTCTCCATCGTGTGAATCATGCTTTTTGCATTTATTATTCATAAAAAATCCTACGAAAGGCTCAGTTCGGTTCCTCGCCGTAGGTTTTTCGTGAAAACGTCGGAATATAATCATAAAACAAGTATTTCGTATTAATATATAATTTATTTATCAATCTCTTTATTACAATATTTACTCGGAGTAGTAAAATGGTCAAAGAATAGATAAATCACAAGTTTATCGCATGTAGCAGGGGTCTGTGGTAGTTGTGATTTATCTCTTCTGTAACCATTATACTACCCTGAGTATATATTGTAATAAAGAGATTGATAACTAAATTAACACGAAAAACTTGTTTTATGATTTTATCCCGAAGTTTTCAGGAAAAATCTACGGTGAGGACACGAACTGCGCCTTTTTTATGTTTTTTCATTTCCTTTTCGACACCGCCGTAGCTCTCTCATTCGCTCGGCACTGGACTTTTTCTGGCTTTCCTCTGACTTGCGTTTTCTATAATTCCGAGCAAACTTACGAGGCGTATAAGACAACATCTGTTACGAGTTTGTAATTTTCAATTTCATATCGATTTCTACTTATATTGTGATAAATATTTTTATTGTCTCACTTTGGGTCCTACTAATACTTCTCAAGCTCTTTAAAATGACACCAGAATCCACCTCACACCAGAATCAACCTATAAATGGCCATATTTCCCATAATATTGAAATTTTAATTCAATGTTTCTTTTTCGTATTGTCAAGTATTCTGTAAGTTTCGTACAATTCGAATGAAAACTCTGCATGTTATAATGAAAAATCATGAGGAGTTTGAAATTTTAAATTTAATACCAATTTTTACTTAAATTCTGATAATTATTTATGTTGCCTGACTTCCGGTTCTAGTAATACTCCTCAAGCTCTTTAAGATGACATCAGACTCAAACTCCTAGATAAACGCTTTTCTACGCAACACTGATTTATAACCTTACATGAAGCTAATTCAAAACAATCACGCGCATGCGGTACTCTGGTACGCTGACGTCACAGGCAAAACAAATACTATGCAAAAAAAAAATCAGATATGATCTATCCGTTGTTTGGACAACCATTTATTTCGCATTATTAGTCTCGTAGTTATTAGCGATTCAAATCTAACGGTATTTTGTCACACAAGAAAGTTCGACCGACTATCACTGTAACGAGCGGAAAGACGGTTTCACGTCAAAAACCCATTTGCGGTATATATTAAAAATCTTATTTCCTTTTTAGTCGTAGCTGTGAAGAGCTCTTGAAAGGTTGTCAGTAAACAACTTAAATGCCTTTAAAAGTTTAATCTACGCTCTGCATTGTTCAAATGTTTCCCAATTTTTGCTTTATCTATATAAACTAATATATCGGAAATAAATATCGAAAGCAATTTAAAACGCGAGTGAAATTGTTCAGTGATTTCTTCTTAAAAATTAATGTATTTTGTATTACTGCCCCTCCTAGTTTATTGAGATTTTCTACAGCTTTAATTTCCGACCAGATAATTTATTTTTTGTGCCACTAAAAGAAAAGTGAAAATTCTTCGCTGACATGATTGATCCTACTATATCAAATAATGACAAACTCTGAATCTGACTTCGAAAAATAGATAAATCGGAGAAAAGTTATAGGATATTATAAAAGTGTGTAAAGGTTGGCAAAGATTTAAAATTCACTTTACGTTTGAAAATTCGAAGAAAAAATTGACATTAAAAATATAGTTGAAAAGTAATAAAAAAATATTCATTAAGAATATTACTACATCCATTGAGCTAAGAGATGGCTCTGAAATTTCAAAATCCGAATGAAACATTGTTTCTTACTGGAACCTTAAATTTATTACCAATTCAACGATAATTTTCGTTTACCAGCTCGGAAATAAAATTCCACCCTTCAAATTAAATCTTCATTTACCGGAAAAGCATTTGTCGTGTTCCATTTAAACAATTTTTATTTATAAATATATTCTAATAAAATAGTGGTATAACTTTTATAAATACGTACATGGACATAAAAATGCTTTTTTACGACCTTTCATATTTAAACTATTTGATGAAACAATACATTTGATTTTATAACAATAAAACCATTGTTAGAATAAGAGAGAGCAAAAAAAAGTTTTTTTCAAATAGGTGGCATACCATTTTGGCGTTCTGAATTTGCAATAGCGAGAGGTTTACCATACGCAATGGCTACCGATCAGCAGAATCCGATGCGCGTTTTTTGGTTTCCTTTTCTAGTTTTTCTTGAATATCTCAGAAACTATTCAGTTTTCGAAGTACAAATGATTTAACAAATGAAAGGGAATGAAATTCTATAAGAGAATATCTACAAACACATGTTTTTATTTTTCTTCTAGCTTTAATAGTTTCACATATAATTGCTCTCAAAAATGGGAGATGTCCAATAATTTACGACCACTTAGACCGCTGTAACGGCGCGTTACCTATCCGATAAAAAAACTTTTTCAGATTCGCTTTCATTTTAAAAAACTCGTAGTTGTAACACATAAGTTTTTTTAAATTTTTGAAATGGGTCCAATAATTTCTCTTTTTCTAATAGTCTTTAAATTTTGACTGAAAATCCTTTTCCTGTCGTGCCTTTTACCGTTTAAAAACAAATAAACCGTCTTGATGAATTATATTTCTCAAGAGTCAACTACATTAACATATCTTAAAATACCAGATGTTTGTTCTTGATGGTTCTGGAGTGCAAATCTAATAAAATTGTGAAATACTTAGCTTTTTTATTTAAATATTATATTTACTTTCTAACTTTTTGAGCCATAGCAGAAATCAGTTCGTCTTGTATTCTCTGAGATAAATAGGAACGCAATGCTGATTTCACACAAAGATAGGAATTTCGTTTCTTGATGGATGAAATCTTCCAAATAATTCTATGAGATCTAAGAAATTACCGTTGCGTGGTTCATATAAAGCATCGCTACTCCTTTTGACTGACAAATTATGCTCTGATAAATATAAATTGAAGCCACCATTCATTTATAAACACATTTTATACAATGTGTTTCGGTTATTTTTTCATGTTCTCTCACTCTCTCATAGTGTTTCCCAGTTTGAATTTGTTTTTTAATTGTAACAATTTATATATAGCTTATAAATGATATTCTGATCTTTCATGAATTTTTAATCACGAACTTGAATAAAATTCAATCATTAACTCCAGTTAAATATAAGGAGTGGCATTTTAAGAGAGGCACAATGTGGCATCTTTTTATTTTCAAGAGAGCAGCCATCTCTTCTTCGTTCTTGATGGTCCTCATACTTTAATTTTCTTAAATAATTGCAGGAAAATTGTTGCTACTTTTATCAATCGGAAAATTGTAGTTTTTACTTTCTCGTTTACGAAGTATACAAAGAGCAAGTATTGTGATCGTCAAAAAATTTCGAACTCAAGATTTTGAGTCCGAAAAACATAATTTTGGAAATATGTTTGTCTGTCTGTCAACAGAGTCTGTCTCAGAACTCAAAAACTATTAGAGCTACGTGGATGAAATTTCGTATGTGATTTTGACATATAATTTGTAGATTTTTATAAAATGTTGGAGAAAATCCGTCAAAGGGAAGTCTATCTGTCGGTTTGTATATTCGCATATTTCTAAACATTATAACTCGTAAACCCTACGGCTTTCATAAATAAAAATTGATCTGTGGGCTGCTAACATTAATTGTAGATCCCTGCCAAATTTTCGCTTCAATCGGTCGAAACAAAGTTGTTCAAATCGCCTATTTATGTTTTCTCGTCACACAATGACGCGAGGCTGTTACTGCATAATTGCGCGATTCACTTGCGCTAATCCTTTCCGCTTCTACCCACGCCGCTTTCGCTTCCAAACTTCCGATTCCCAAGCTATTTTCTCCACTGCGTTAGGGACGCTTGTTAGTTTTACTGCCTTTATCTTATTTTTTCTCCACATGTGTTAGGAGTAAACGAGAAAGTTTAGGGGAGACCTCTCCCTCTGGTTTTACTTTTGTCGCTCCATTTTGTATGATAGCCGTACTAAATTTATTAGTTAAAATTTCAGAGCAAATACCAGGATCATTGATATCGACATTTAGCTTTCAGCTCTTTGTTCATCCTGCTATCCTCGGACAAATTCATCTCGTTCTTTATTTAACGCTGACAAAAAATCCACCGTCTATAGTTTTCCTTCTGCTTCATAATTATCTTTCCTTTTTTAAGTTTTCTTATAATGGCTTTCCTCTTCAATAGGACGAAAGCTGTTATGATGATCAAGATTGTTTCCGCAGATGTCATACTGCATAATTTGATTTCGCGATTTTGATTTTTTTAATAAATGTTAATTATATGTTTCTTCAGTTTTTTTTGCACATTTTCGGAATTAAAAAATTTTGCAAAGGAGTTCCTCACGTTTTCAGCATTTTTTTTTTCTTTTTCTATGTTTTTCTCAAATTTATCAAATTCCACATATATTTTCTTCCGTCAACTCTGTTTCTACTAGTCATGTTTCAAAATTGTTCAAAAATAATAAAAAAATGTAAGATAAATTTTTTCGTAGTATGATTACAACAAACAACAATTAAATATATTATTTGGTAAATTTCAATAATATATTAATTAATTAATTAATCCACCGGGAGGGAACCGGTCAAATTTGTCTTCCATTTAAATACGAAATTTTTTTTATTTCCCCATCTGGCAATAAAAATGTATGATATGAACTTTCAGCCGTAACAACGCAAGCATAATGGAACACATTGTTTTTGATTTTCTTACTTTGTTTTGGCTATGTAGTGAGATTCAAAGCAACGAACTTGCCTTTGCCTATTGACGTAAAACGCGTACATATCGCGTGATTACATTCAAATGTATGTATATTCGGATTAAGGGGACATACGACTGTTAAACCTCGAAAAAATGGGGGCAAATTGTCAAACTCGATATAGTATATCTCTGAAACAATGCAATTCACAAACTCGCTTTTGTTTCTAGAAAAATATCTGTTCTTTCTCTTATAGTACACACATTTCCAAACCTTTATATTCATATGCGTTTCTTTGAGAGAGTAATATATATGGGTATAATTTTTGGAGAAAAATGAAATAGTCTCCTTTCGCGCATGATTACGAATAAAATATTTGTCTAAAAGCAATGTTTTGGGTATCTTAGTAATACAAACAGTCTGTTTAAGAAATTGAACCTCAATTTATTAACATTTAAATTAAATTTCTATTTTATATACAAATTCAAAATTATGTAAAATTGTTAAAATTTCAACATTTCCAACCCCCGAAAAACTTCTTTGGAGAAAATTTGTAAAAAAAATTTGATTCAATTTGAAGGACATAGCACAATGCATATTCAGTATGAGTTTTATGTAAAAATATTCAATAGTTCTTGAGATATCGTGAGCGTAATATCAGAACAACATATTTTGAGATATAACACTTTAAAGATATGGCCATATTCAATGTTTACGTTGAATACTTGATACATTTTCCATCATATTTTTTATAATTATGGCAATTTTTTAAGACGGATTGTTTTGAATTGTTCAGAAAAGACAGGGAAATAATATACTTCTTTTCATAAAATCGAAATTTTTTTGAGGTTTAATTGTCATATGCCTCCTTAAAATAAAAAATAAGAAAGCGTTTTTAATTTGCAAATTCCGTCAGCTGCGCTGGGCCTTCAGAAAACGCTAGGCTACTGTAGTCGCACCGTTCGCAACCTCCTCCGGCCGACACTGTACGAGGGTTTGGGTACCAGTGCCACTGAGAACCCAATGCGACTGACCATATGTTCTGTTCAATGTGCATGACTGAATAAAAAAAGTTTACGGAATAAAATCAATGAATACAACAATGACTTCCCAGTCATTTGGCAGTTGTGGCACTTGAATTGAATGTCAATCCACCACGACCAAGGGCGGATTCAGGAGTGGTCTTCAGGGGCTCAGGCCCCCATTCGGATCTTAAATAATAAATTGTCTAGAATGCTGTGTATTGAATTTTTTAAAACTTTTTTCTATCTATACTTTCCAGAAAAGTAATTACAATACAGTGAAAGTTCAACGACAATTGTGTATTTACGGGGATGGAAGTGAGAAGAACACCTCCCTCTCTTTGGCAAACAAATTGACGTCTTTTTCTTTTTCTTTCTCTTTGCTGTTCTTTATGCTGGGTGGATAACGATAATTCAAGGGGTAAGAAGTTTGATTCAGAGCTTTTTATGGCACTCTAATTGTCCCGGTATACGAGAACTGAATAACGACACAGAACTAACACATTATCTTGAGACGATTATATTTCAGTAACCAAGGCTTTATCTAGGAATCCGTTAAGGGAGAGGATATGGTAAGGGGTATAGGGATTAACTATACACAGAAAAACATATCCATAATAATATCATATAATCAATATCGAAGAAAAGAATACAGATATACTTGGAATTTACATTATGTCGAGCGAATACAGCAAAGATATAAAAATTCTTTGAGATCCACTTGGCTCTTACAGTTTCTAAAAGCATCAAGAAAATATGAAACATGTTTTAAAGACAATAAATAATAATTTGTAAAATATGAATTTTGAAAGTGTCGACGACTAGTCAGATGATTTCCAACTCAACACTTAAATGTCTTATAGAAGTTTTCTTAACTTTTGATATTCGTTTGCCAGAATCAATGGAGTGGCCTGTTTACAGACCTATAGTTTATGCAGATGCACATTATTTCGAATAACGTTGCAACATTTAAGATTTAACTATTTCAGATTAAGATTAAATAATAGCAAATGAATTAAAACGAAATTCTCGTGCATTTCCTTTTCTTAAACTGTCAAGTGCTGCGTTATAAGACAGCGTTTTGCATAAAAGAAACTATAATACACACATTTCATGAACGTTCATCAATTGTAAAGAGCGCAAATGTTCTAGAGTTAACGCCGTTCTCAGGCTGTTTCAAAGACTGCTAATCTGCTTACGAAATAATTGAGTAAGAATTGCTTGAACATATATTCTTTCTAATCATCTGTATATTTCAGAAATAGTTTTAATATCAAAGGTCGTAAAAAATGCATTTTGATGTTCATGTATAGTCGCGGAAAAGAAAGGATCCACCCAGCATTATTCCGCCACTAATTACTGCTTCTTAAAACTAAAGATACCCTTTTTAAGGAAATAATGTATACTAAAAGATTCTAAGGTTCAAATTCTCTTACGGGGTTATCTACATATTTAAAATGGAACTAACTTCAAAATTCCCAATGAAAACACTCTTTTTTGATGCCATAAATAAATTTCTCGTGTAAAAATACCCCAGGATATTAATTTTGGTTAATATATCATTAATAGATTGGAAGATATTTGACATTTTTTGTGTTCTCGACATAAAAGGGATAATCTCCAAATTTACTTACTAAAGATCTCTGCTTGCCTTTAAATGACAGTAGTAGCATTCTAAATTATTTCGCACTTTAAATGTCATTTTCAAAGTAATAATAATGATCTACATTTTGCAAACGGTAAAACTTGATTTGTAAAAGAAATGAGTCGATTAATATTATACCACTTTAATTTGTAAGGTTTTAATATTATATAAATATTTAAAATATTTCTACATTTCGCGTTTGAAAAATAAAGTGGTGCAATGTTTATGTTAAATAATGAAAATGTTTTCGAAATATAAGACGCCCCTCTTAAATGCATCGTTTTGCAGCGAAAATTGACTTGTAACTTCAAAACTTCTCGTACGAATGTGCAGAAATTTTGAATAGGCTTATCAAATGGTCATCTGCTTCGATTACTGTTAAAATTTATAAGTTTTGCAATTCAAAAACATGTTAACATAATGTTTTGATAAAATATGTCATGAACTCAAAATAATTTTAAAATAAAAAGTAAAAGTGTAAAATGCCCAGAATAATTCTTACTACTACATAAAAAAAATCTAGGTAGATTGTTTCATTATTTCTAAAGATATCAATAAAAATTCAAAATTTCGCTTTAACATTAGAAAATCAAAGATTCATTTGTTTATAATTCCGAAACCAAAAATTCTGGTATGATGAAACTTGGTATTTCAACATAAGTTTTTATGTAGATTCGAAATATTTTAAGAAAAATATGCGTTTCCACTAGAAATCTTGAAGTTAAGGCAATTATAAATGTGTAGACGGCCCCCTTTGAAAATTTTAGACATAGAATCTATTAGTAGACGTTATTTCCTGAAAATTGGTACCTTTTGTTTAAGATAAAATAAATAGCGGCGGAATAATGAGGAGAGGATCACTTTTTTCCGCGACTGTACGCGTTTATAAAAGTTTTACCACTATTTTATTAGAATATATTTCTATATAAAAAATTTTTCAATGGAAGACAACAAACGTTTTTTCAAAGCCCATCTATATTTTATTTAAAGTTTGGAGTTTTATTTCCGGGCTGGTAAACGAAAATTAGAGTTGAAGTTGTAATTATTTCAAGGGTCCAGTAAGAAAGAATGTTTCATTCGGATTTTGAAATTTCAGAGCCACCTCTTAGCTGAATAGATGTAATAATATACTTTTAATGAATATTTTTTATTACTTTTCTGCTATATTTTTAATATCAATTTTTTCTTCAAATTTTCAAACGTAAAGTGAATTTTAAACATTTGCCAATCTTTACACATTCTTACAAAAGCAAATAACTTTTCTCTGATTTATCTATTTTTAGAAGTCGGATTCCGAGTTTGTCATTATTTGGTTTAGTAGGATCATTTATGTCAGTAAAGAATTTTCACTTTCCTTTTAGTTGCACAAAAAATAAATTATCTAGTCGGAAATTAAAGGTGTAGAAAGTCTCAATAAAATAGCGGGGGCGGTAATACAAAATACATTAAAGTTTATAAAGAAGTAAACACTGAATGATTTCACTTGAATTTTAAATTGCTTTCAATATTTATTTCCGATACATTAGTTTATATAAAAATAGTAAAAATTCGGAAACATTCGATCAATGCAGAGCTTAAATTAAACTTTTAAAGGTATTTAAGTTGTTTAGTGACAGCCTTTCAACAGCTCTCCACAGCTACAGCTAAAAAGGCGATAAAATTGAGAAAATATATTGCATTTTTTTTTTGACGTGACAACGTCTTTCTGCTCGTTACAGTGATAGTATGTCGATTTTTCTTGTGTGACAATATACCAACCGATTTGAATCGCTGGTAACTACGAGATAATTAATGCGAAAAGAATGGTTGACCCAAAACGGATAAATCTTATCAGTATGAATTTGTCGCATAGTTTTTGTTTTGCCTGTGACGTCATCGCGCCACTGTAGGCGCATGCGCGTAATTGTTATGAATTAGCTATATGTAAGATTATAAATAAGTGTATCATGGAAAGTCTTTTATCGGGGAGGTTGATTCTGGTGTCATTTTAAAAAGCTTGAGGAGTATTACTAGGACTCGAAGTCAGACAATAAAAATATTTATCAGAATATAAGTAAAAATCGGTTTTAAATTGAAAATTTCAAACTCCGAATGTTTTTTTTATTATAGCATGCAGAATTTTCTTTCGAATTGTACGAAACTTACAGAATACTTGTCAATACGTAAAAGAAACATTGTATTGATATTTGAATTTAAAAATTTGAATATTACGAAAAATATGAGCATTTGTAGTAAATAATGTTTTACTGCGCATACGCGAAAGGTAGTTTTGTATACTGTCAACAGATGGCACCATCAAAATTTACTCTAAATAAAAGGAATCGTCACGGGCATCATACCGAATTGCGCGAACATGAAGTAGCTGTGTAGGCGCATGCGCGTGATTGTTATGAATTAGATTTTTGTAAGGCGTACGTATCGTGGAAATGCCTTTAATTGGGAGGTGGATTCTGGTGTTATTTTGAAGAACTTGAGGAGTATGACTAAGATCCAAACTGAGACAATAAAAATATTTGTCAGAATATTAGTAAAAATCGATATGAAATTGAAAATTACAAACTCTTAACACATGTCGTCTTATATGCCTCGTAAGCATGCTCGGAATTAAAGAAAACGAAAATCAGGCGAAAGCTCAAGTGAAAAAGATTGCTAGAAGCCCAAAACGTCCAGTGCCGAGCGAATGAGAGAGCTACTTCAGTGTCGAAAATGAAATGAAAAAAACATAAGAAAGTCGCAGTACTACTCTGTGTAAATATTGTATTAAAGAGATTGATGATTAAATTACATATTAATACTAAATACTTGTTTTATGATTTTATCTCGACGTTTCGACGAAAAATCTACGGCGCGGACAGGAAGTGCGCCATTCTTATATTTTTTTTTATGAATGATAAATACATAAAGCATGATTCACACGATCAACACTATTTTCTGAAGTGCCAAAAGTCATGGGTAATAACCTAATACAGTGTGGGACCTCCTTTTTTCCAGCGGAGTCACGAGGGGACCGAGCAAAAAGTGATGAAGAAATTGTTTCGGCTGTTCCCGTTCCAATGAATGATAATAATGATTTGAAATTTTAATTTTAATGGCTTTGTTTACTGTGCGCAATATTTACATGCATTTTGGTAAAAATATCATGCATATGCGGGAAAATATAAAGATTTTCTTTAAAAAAAATCCCAGAATCCTTTCTTAACGGGAAAGGAAAGTTCATCTTATTAAAATAACTAATTATAAATAAAATAAATTTTTAAACTAAAATCTTCGAATAGTTATACTGTATTATATAAACGCTAGAAATATGTTAAGCACCATGCAAAGATTAAAGATTAAAATCTATCGGCTTGTGGAAAACCCCTAATCTTTTAATTTCTCTTTGAAAGCACATGAAATGTAATTCTCTGAATGCTTTCTGAATCTGTAATTTTTTTTCTGTTTTTTTCGTCCAACTGTAATTTTTATATAAGATGCCATATAAATCGGGCTTTGAAATTTTGAATGAAAAATTACACTGTGCCTCGCACATGCGCAGTTAAAAATTATTTACTACAAATACTCAGATTTCCTCAAAAATCCATAGTATTAACTTCAAATTTTAAGGAAATATTTCTCTAACACACTGTCAAGTATTCTGTAAGTTTCATATAATTTGTCTGAAAACTCTGTATGTTATAAGTAGAAAACATGCAAAAAATTTTGGGATTTTAAAAAATAACTTTCATATTTTCCCGAATATAGGATATTTACTACAAACTGCAAAACTTTTTTTGCTACAAATACTGATATTTCATTCCTCCACTGTTTACTTTTAATATGAATATAATTCTCCGTTAATACGTTAAAGTTAAATAAGTCATGGGAGAACTCCTAAAATCATGTAGGACCTCCTTTTGCCAGGCGAAGTGTGGCAAATCGACGTGGCATTGACTCAGCAAGTCGTGGGATGTGCAATCGTCGCAGCTCACATTTTATAGTGAAGATTTGTTCTAGAGGGAAGCGACCAAAAAGTAGTGAAAAAGAAAATGATTTGGGCTTATCCGTTACATAAAAAGCTGATAATGATTTACAACATTCAAATCTTAAAATAGTTCTCTTGAATTTTATAAAGGTTGAATATGATGAAATCCATTCTTAAATTGCAGTTCGACGATTACTGTTCCAAGCTTCAAACTTAAAAAACACCAGTTTATGTAAATAAATTCATCATTTTGTTACTTTTAGAGACTAACAGAAATTCGACTCGCTATAATACCGATATCTTTCTAAATCTTATTGGTATTCTATTGGAATTTTTATATAAATTGCTCTAAGCATCTGGGTTCCAAATTATAAAAGAAAAATTATACAATGCTTCGCACATGAGTAATAAAAATTATTTACTATAAATACTTATATTTCTACCAATATCCATGACATTAACTTCAAATTTTAGTGAATGCTTCGCTAACATATTCTCATTCTGTAAGTTTCGTATAATTTGGCTGAAAACTCTGTTTGTTCTAAGCAGAAAACTAGCGGAAGAACTTGGGATTTTTTTAAAGAAAATCTTTATATTTTTCCGCATATAAAGGATATTTTTACCAATATGCATTGTAAGTATTGCACAAAGCAAATAAAACCATTAATGAAAGTTTCAAATCATTATTAGCTTACAGCGGAAATAATTTCTTCATCACTTTTTGCTCGGTCCCCTCGCTACTCCGCTGGACAAAAGGAGGAGCCATACGGTATCAGATTACCCATTAATTTTGGCACACCAGGAAATATTGTTACGTATTCTTTAATTTTCATATAATTTGGTTGAAAACTCTAATTGTTATAAGCAAAAAACGCGAGGAAAAAAATGCTTTTCTTTAAATCATTTTTATCTCCCTGGAATATACAGAACAGAACGCCGTCCCTTACCCCCGTACCCGTGACCAGATCGGTCACTGAACGGTTTGATGGGCAAGACACGGGAATTTTATTTAAGGAAAAGAAAAACAAAATAAACAAAAAGACTGAAATATATACACTATGTACATCACAGGCATTTTCACTTTTACACTATTAGTTCGTAATAGTCTTCTTTCCTTTAGATGTTTAAATACCATTCTTTTATTTGGAGGTGGAATGTCCGGTGATTGAGCTGCTTAGTTCAGCTCGCTGGGATGTTGAAGGCCGGAAAAGATCTCTGTTTTTCCCTCGAATATACAAGGTGTGTTATAAAAGTTCGGTGAATGGTCCCATAGTAGAATAACCGCGCTGGTTTGGATGCTGCCCTCACGCAGACCCATTGAGAGACATGGCAACTAGTTCCCCCTAACGTCCAAATCACGATAGTTAAACGGAAGTGCGCACTACGACCAATTTAACGAGTCAGTGTGAGAAGGCGCGTCACTGCGAAATGGAGCAACGCGTGAACATCAAGTTTTGCTTCAAATTAGACAAAACGGCGACGGAGACACACGAAATGTTAGTGAAAGTGAACGGTGTGGACGCAGTGAGTAAAAAGTGTGTTTTTGAGTGGTTTAAACGCTTTAGAGACGGAAAGTAAGATGTCAAAGATGAGCTGCATTCTGGTCGACCACCAACAAGCACAACTCCAGACAACATCGAACGAGTGCGACACATGCTTGCGGATGATAGACGGCTGTCTTTGAGAATGATAGCAGAAGAATTGAAGATAAGCCTAGACAGTATGAGCAATATTATTCACGAACATTTGCAAAAGCGTAAGAAAAAGGTCTACGCTTTTCCGACATTGCGCAGATCCAGCAACGTGTGACAACGGTACTTCGAGCGATACCGAAAGAAGCGTTTGATGAGAGTTTCCAGCAGCTGTACAACCGATGTCAAAAGTGTATTGTAGCTAATGGTGATTACTTTGAATGCCAGTAAAGGTATTTTGTTTGTATACATTGTTTCCTTTATTTTATGAGACCATTCACCGAACTTTTCGAACGCACCTTGTACATACTATTTTTACGAAAAATTCATTTACGTATTGCGGCCACGCAGTAGAATAAACGATGAAAGTTGCAAATCATTATAAGCTTTCTGAGATACAGAGTGAGCCCAAATCATTTTCATCCTCATGATATTCTGGTTGGTCCCGTAAGTGTCCTCGTGGCGCCTGCATTTCTTTTCCATTTTTGGAAGCTAAACGAAATCAAAGTCATAGGGTGGATTTTACAAAATGTGAAACGTTCCGACGATTATACATCCCACGATTCTCCACAAATGATTGTGAACCATTATAAGGGTATTAACTCCACATTTTACGAATTATGCTTAACTTTTGGACACGAGTGAATCTGAGGCTGCTAACAATGAAATTAAGGAAATAAACGACTATAGAAATTGTTCCTTCAAGCAGTGCTGAAGAATACTTCATAAGAATGATATTTATGCCTACAATTCGTCATTTTATTTCAAAACTGCAGTTAATGTTTAACCCAGACTTTACCACTTGAAGGCCTTACAGCATTGAATTACAAGAGCTCCAAAGAAGACCCAGTTTTAGTAAGAAAATAAATAAAATCTTTCCCCATAGTAGAGTCCCGCTTCTAGCGGGGGCATATCAAAAGAGAATATCTCGGTTCTCACCTCAATATCGGAAAAATTATGAATTGTACCTTAGACAGCGTTGCATTGAAAAAATAACAGCAGTTAGAAAATCAATGTACTGCAGACTTTTTTTCAAGTAGTCTAACCTCTGATTTCAGTCCACAAAAAGTGACAGATGTGACGTTTAAGAAAAATTCAAAGTGGCCAAGAAACTCAAACACCAACGGATAACATTAGATATGAGTATAATGTGTCAAAATATGGTGAGCAAAATGGGGAAGTGTGGTATGAAACCAGAGACAACTGCTGAAACTCTAAAACAGTGTGATAGGACTTTCTTTCCGATTGTGGCAATTCTTTAAACTTTTGTGACGGCAAGCACAGCACAAAAGAGTTTTTCCACAATAAAACGCTTAGAGAATTATTTTCGCAGCTCAGTGGAGGAAACAAAGATCGGTACGTTCCCTTTCTATCATTCATGAAGATATAAAAGCCAATTCTGAAGATGTGATTGGCATATTTTATAAGAAAAAGTTAAGAATTGGAAATCTTATCAAGAGGAAAAAAATTTTAAATAAAAGTTACAAATATACGAAACGTAGTTTTTCCACAGTATCCCTCGCAGTATCCTAGATCCTTACTTGCATATATTTAATAAATTAAATTAAAATTTAATTAATAAAGTATTAATTGATTTGAAATTAATAATTAATTCAGTTAAGTAAATCTTAAAAATTAAAAGCTAACACGGAAAATATTTTTTCCACCGTAGCCTCCCCCTCCCATTAACGGATTCCTATATCCACCCTTGATTTCTTAACCTTAAATCTATGATCTTTATGACGCAAACAATAAAAATATGTGAGAAATATAAGAACATTTAAAAGTATGAAAAAAATCTTTCGATTTACCCCTTCTATTACGGACCATTTAAATAAAACCAACATCTTATGAAAACGAAAAAAATTTATGTTAATGCAAGAAATATAAAATTTTGTAACTCATTATTTACAACTACATTTCTAAATTTTGAAATAGTTCGATTAAATGTGCTTATGTTGCAAATAGAATAAAAACTCATGAATGAAATACAGCATGAATTTAAATTGAACAAAGGACATTTATTGCCTTGTATGCGGAGAAAAAGACACCGAAGAAATTTTATTCTTGATTCAAATCGCTTTCCAATAAATTTCCTAAAATGTGCAAAAAAACTGCGAAGAAGCTGTTTCTGAATTTGTCTAATTATTTATGCAAGAAAAGGGAAATCTGCATTTAAATTGTTAGATAATGACAGATGAAAAAATATTTATACCCAAGCAGTAGAAAATGTTACCAAAGAAAGAAACAATCTGTAACTAAGGTATACAGAATTTTAGATATGTCAGATAGTGGTACTTTTTGTTAAATAATTCCGATTTTTTGCCTGTTAATATATATTTTTTGGGGAAAATACCATTTCTCAAGAAGGTTTTAAAGTGAAAAAATTTCATGATATAAATGTTATATAAATAGAATTAAATCTTAAAATAAAACTTATTTTTAAGAGTTAAATTTTCGTACGTTTCATCAACACAATATGAAAATTGAATATCTAGAAAGTCTCCTCAATCAAGAATAACAAATAATCGGAATAACTATCTTTTAAAAGTAAGGGATAAACGTGACGTTCTCCATCGTGTGAATCATGCTTTTTGCATTTATTATTCA
>BGPR01034513.1:0-16439 GCA_013235015.1 Araneus ventricosus
AGTAATGTGTCCATTATCAATTGATATGGGTAAAAATTGCACGGCTGGAAAATTGCACAACAGAAAAACCTGAGATTCAAGCAAGGAGGATCGAGAGTTCCACAAAAAATTCAAACTAAGAATTGTCATTCATGGTGATCAGTAAAGGATCAACCATCTTCACGTTAGTAATATGTTCATTATCAATTGATATGGGTAACAATTGCACAACAGAAAAACCCGAGATTCAAGGAGGATCGAGAGTTCCACGAAAAGTTCAAACTAAGAATTGGCATTCATGGTGATCAGTAAAGGATCAACCATCTTCGCGTTAGTAATATGTTCATTATCAATTGATATGGATAACAAGTGCACGGCTGGATCACAGCTATACTCATACGTCTTCAGAATGAAAGCTAATTGATCAGTCTGAATGTCATACTAGCAAATAATACATGAAAAACATACGTTTATTTAACGTATGTATTATTTGTTTTAAAATGATTTGATTTAATATTAATTAATTTTTTTCTGTTATAGACCATACATACATTGATATAAATTAATTCACTTCATGTTTTTGAACACAATAGACATAACTGTTACAGAAAAAATTTCAATTATCTCAGCTGTTTATAGTTTCTCTCCTGTATTTTATGTAAGCAAATGTATGATCATGTAAAAATTTCCATTAAAATTCACTAAGACTCATAGCACGGAATCTGAATGCGCCTAAAGTAAATGGAGTTATTTGTTCAAACGTATTCTTAGCAGCTACCATTATAATTCTGTCAATTATTTTTCAATAAATCCTTTATTTTGCAATAAATGGCATATGATTCTGTCTATTAATGGAACAAAAACTAAAATTTATTTTTATAACCTTAGTTTTAAATTAAAAATAACAGAGGAGCTTAATATAACAATAAATAAAGACATGTGAATAATATTTATTATCTTTATTAAAAGCAATTCAGAAGGAAGTTTAATGCTGGATTCACCCACAGCGTGTATACCAATGGCTTTAATAAAAAAGAAAATAAAATTTATCTGTCAAAGCTTAAAATTTGCTAATTAAGTAATTAGGTTCTTTGAACATTTAATAAACATCTGATTTTCTTAACAGCAGCGAAACACAAATATTTTACTAAACACTTTTGCTTAAACATGCTGAAAAGGCAACAATATTCAATTTTTCTGTTTTATTAAATGCATAAAATATTCCATATTGTAATCATCTGAATTCTTTCCTTGTACCACACACTTTCATTTTAGAGAAAGAAAAAAATCTGTGTTGTGTGTGTGCGTGCAAATGATGTTACTTGAATTTCTCTAATAGGAAAATGCTACTTTTCTTTATGATACCAATAACTATCGAGGCATAAGATGGGGGTAATTCAGAACCGTAAGAATCATTTCCATTGAACAAACATTATCGCCTGAGGTTATATTTTCAGTTATTCTGCTTCTGAAACATCGCCAAGGGAAATAGAAAGAAATAACATTACGGTTTGAGCTCTGATTTTCTCGCCAACTTTTTCTTGTTTATTAGATGGATTTCCCTCCATCTAACACATCTCTTTCTAATCTTTTTTCTGATATTTTATTGCTGATGGCTCATTTGCGTTCTAAATGTTTGTGATTTTTTTAAAAAAGTAACTGAAATTTTCGAATTTGAAAAAAAATTATTTGCAGTCAATTTTGCTGCCTCTGATAAAAATGCTAGAAAATAAGGTTGAAATTTAAAAATTTTTAAATGATGCATTTTGGAATACGTTTCCTTTCTGTTATTTGGGTTGATTCGAATCTTTTAAACCGTCTTATTATCGTTTAAAAATTATAACAATTTTCCATTACTAATAACCACTATGTTGTGAATTATTAGTAATGGAAAATTGGGAAGTTTGGCTTATGGAAATGTCACTTAGTTCATTGGTAAGCTTATTTCCATAACGTAATACAAATTTAAATATTTAAGGGCTTATTAATAAGCCATGAACTTACTCCTAAAAAAAATAAAATGGAGGAGCCATGAGGTTTCCAAGTTAATCATACAGACATAACACATCCATCAGACAGACATAATCACGTTAGCAATGGCTAACGTGATTATTCGTATACTTAAAGTTATGTTAAGTGGATGGAAATAGCAGTCATACCTTCTTTTAATTCACAAAATATTGAAGTATGGTGTCCAAATGCCTGGATGAATATATTGTTATTTTCCATTAGTTACATCTGTATAGTAAAACCACAACCGATTTAAAATTAGGTGAATTTTTCACATCAGATAATATTCTAGTTTAGCTATCCCCGCCACATCGGACAATTTATTCAAAGTTTTTTTTTCCTCAAAATATTTAGGGTAAGTTTGCTTAAGTTGTACCCCCTAAGAAAAAACACTTACAAATTGAAGGTTTTACTAAATGGAGAATAAAATTTTGTATTATTCACAAGTTCTATGAATATTGCAGCTATTCATTACAAAAAAGTTCAAAATTCATATGCTCTATCAAAGTAAATAAATAAATTTTAAAGTAATAACATCGGTACGACTAAGGAAACCAGCTCTTAAGTCGTACCTTGGAAGAAAATGAACCAAAAACACCTTAAATTACTATTCTTTCTGTAAACTATTCGGATTTGATTAAATCCTGGTTAAACACGTTCCGTTTTCCAGATTCATTATGCTTATTTATTTCTAGAAGGTGACGTCGCATTGTTGGTTTAGAAATGTTATACTTTTGTTTAAGCTCATATCACCATTGCGTAATTTTTGTAACGCCTCGTCTTTATATTCTTGTTTCCAAGTATTATCGGAACGTTTTGCCACATATTTGGTTCCTGCCTAAAAATTAGAAAAAAACAAATTTTAGATTACATATTAAAAAGAATAATATTATATTTGTATAAGTGAAATCTATCTTTAGATGTGCAATAGATCCTTTAGGCTTAACTGGCACGACTTAAGCCTCGTTTGTGGTTCGACTTAAACAAAGGCCAGTGTAAAATTTTAAGTAAGCATCATAAAAGAATGAATAATGGAATTAACATCGCCGATGCCGGTAATCATCGCACTGCCGTCAGGGTCGCTGATTCTACGAAAACTAAGTAAGAATGGAAGAGGTACGACTTATACTGTGGCACGACTTGAGCATCCTTTCCCCAATTTGTAAATGAATAACCAGTCTTTGAATGACACAAAAATTGAGAAACAATTAACTTCGAATTTAAACCCTTATTGGCCGTGCGAAATTCTTCTATCAAATAAACTATATTTTATCATTTGAAGTTTTAAAGATTTAAAGCTTTTCTTGTAGTTTTTTGCATTCTTCTCAAGGAAACATTGACATCAATACAAATATATTTTCAAAGAAAAGGAGATATAACTATTCCATTGACATAGAATTCATTTCAAATAGAAGTGAACTAAATATTGGCGAATAAAATAAAAAAATTACTGAAATTTTCTTTATTTATTATTATGAAAGGAAACTGATGAATGAAGTCAGTAAATGAACCACAGTGGAATAAACAGGAGGGAATAAAATGGAATTTTTTTCTTCTTAGTTCAAAGAAAGTTTTTAAACGAAAAGCTAGCCATTTATTAATATAAATATTTTTGTTCTACATTATGGATATATTAAAGAAGAAAACCTTTTGAGCTTACTTTCTAGGAAATTTTTCCGAATTAAAAATATAATGAGACTCCATTATAATGATTTCTAGAATTGATACCAATAGATTCCCTCAATGAATATTAAAGCCTATATTTGGATAATTATTCTGAGTGCAGTTTACTGTAAACGAGACAGCAATTCTGGTACTAATTTAAATAAATGTACCTTTAAATTGGGCACTTAATCCGTTTAATCTATTTTAAACTGATTAACATCTCTATTAATAATCCTGATTGTATTTATCGTACTGTACATGGCAGGAAATATAATTTAGGTAATATTTCATGTTGCGATTAGTAGAGGATTTTCAAAACAGATTAACAAATAAATTTGTTTGAGAAATATTAGAAAACTAGCTGCATGGCCCGGCGTTGCACGGGCAATCTTGAATAATGGGATATTCCCGGGCGGAGAGAAGTGAGATCATGTGAGGCCTTGGGATCCATATTTTCATATGCCCGGCTCCGTTGTTTTTTTCAACAGATATTGTCACTTACTTTCCCCAACAAATGTAAAAATTCTTTCAAATCTAGTCTTTTTATTACTAATTTTCATATGCCCGCCTCCGGTTTATTTTTTTTACACATATTGTCGCTGACGTAAACGTTACGTTTCCCCCAAAACGTAAAAAATCCTTTGAATCCTATACTGTTTAATTAAAATTTTTAAATCCAACCTTTTAATTACCTTATAGCTAATAACCCAGCATTTCTCGGAATCCATATTTTTTCATATTCCCGCCTCTGTTTTTTTCCCTACAAATATTGTCACTAAGCTTCCCCAACAAACGTAAATCTGTTTGGAATCCTCTCTTGTTGGATTAAAACTTTCAGTTCTAGCCTTTTTACTACCTTAAAGCAGTTTGGTTTGAATGAAAACGCGAGAATTCTTATGCTTATAAATTAAAACAGATTAGCATGATATTTGTTTTGCAAAAGAAAAAATAAAACGAATAATAATGAAAAAAAACGGATAAAAATGAATAAATATTTTCCCCCAACAAACGTAAATGTTGCGAAACACCCTACGACAAAAAAAAGAAAGAAAAATGCAGGAAAACGATTTTTTTCAATTGTTAATAAATCCAAACACAGAATAACACAGAAACTCGCTCAAAAAAAAATTACCAACTTCCGTTAAATAAATAAAAAAAAATGCAACACCGGATGCGAAAAATAATAGTAGGGAAAAAACTAATCCGCCGTGAATGAATTCACCATTCTGCCAATAGATGGCAGCACGTCAATTCCATCATTTTGACGTTTTTAATTAATATCTTTTTAATTAATTGTAATTTCGGATTTTAAATGGCCGAAATGGATTCCTTGGATTATTCGCCATCTTTTGGTACTTTCCGCGTGCTTCTTCGTTCAGCGGTTCGTGAGGAGATAGCCGGACATACATACATACATACATACGTTTGTTTACCTTCGAATTTTAATAGGATAGATGCTTGAGTTTTATAGCAGATAAATGTAACTGTTTTTTTCAATGATTTATGGGGCAAAACTTTTTAATTAAAGATTACTTTGTGATTATTAAATGTGCCAACAATTATGAGTCATGGAAAACCAGACTTTTCATGCATTTAGATGCATTATTGCTCGAACTTTTATTTGCTTTTTTTTATTTAAATCTCTATATGTCTCATTAGTTATTCATTTTCAATGAATATACCTCACATATAAAAAATTAAGTCGTATAAAAGATAGCTAAGATGTTCTATTAATCCTTCTCTTTCCACGACTGTTGCATGCAAATACACTGGTGCAAAGGTTCCTTTTTAAAAATATATTTGGAGGAAAGATAACGTAGTTTCCCATATATTAGAGGATTTTTATGGTATTTACAGAAATATTTTGCTTATTTTTTGAGTTTTAAATGTTCAATTTGACAGCCCTCATTTTTAACAATCTTTCTACTTTGTAACTTCCATGACAATAATGAGTTTTGTGGTATCGGAAGAGGTATTTAGTCCCATTCCTCTTGAACTGCTCTCCATAGCCCACCAAAATTTGTAGGTCCACGTTTGGATAATGCGATATTTAGAAGTCCAAAATCTCAAAAACTCATTGGTGATACAAAACTATTTACTAGAAATATAAGTGAAGGTTATAATCTTAATACCCATTTATTGTTCTATTTTTCCAGGAAATTAACAGTGGATTGTGATGCGTGGTTGCTTGCCATGTCTTGATGCAGTTCTACTGATTTATGACATTGTGGGTAAAGAGATTGTCGCAATTTTTCCTGCATGCAGCAGCGTTAGCGCTCGCCAGATGCATTCCTTTTATTATTGTCCTTTTATCTCTATTATGTATTATTTTCTGTACTTACTTCAGTTTCTTGATGTTTCTAGAATGATTTTCCAATCATCGCGATCGACGACTTCGGGACTTTTATCTCGAAAGGTTTGAGTTAACAACATAGTACCTTTCCAAAGTTCCGTAGCCTTCGTGCTAAACAAATACCTGTCCTGTGCAAGGACTGGAATTTTCTCAGTCGAATAATTCTCAGGACAAATACTCCCCATTCAGGACTCTTTCTATAATTGGATTGGGTATTGACCTTAACGTTAAAATCAATCATTTATTTGTTGATTCCAAAAATATGCAAATGAATTAAAATGTGAGAGCGATCTGTTGTGCGTAGACTCTATTAAAATGTTAATTCTAATTTTTCTTTCATTTCTTTAGCCTACAAATCTTTAATTAATAATGATAATATTCTTTTGCTCGTTTTAATAGTTTTTCTTACAAGAATAAGAAATTCTTAAGAATTGTACTTTCTAAATCTCTCTTCTCTTTGAAAATAATTAAAGGCATTTTATTTGCAACAAAAAATTTTGGTAAATGTGATAAGCGTTGATGGTGTAAATATTGCGATTTTTCACAAGATAAATATTTATTTAAGGAATACTTTATGAGTTAATATTATATTTCCTGTCAGTTACGAAGTTCTGCATAGCATACAGGAAATGAATGAAGATAATTGACTTTTTAATGTAACATTTATTTGAATTTAATAAATATATCGAATGAATTGTTCTGATTTAAATGTAATACTTTACTAACCTTCTGGTTTAAATTAAAACATTCACTACTTAACATCTGAATAACTCATTAAAATTTCATTTTATTTTCTTTCAAACAACATTGTATAGATTCTTAATTAAAGTAAACTATTGTACTATTAATACAAATACTGCATTTATTAAATGCAATTGAAAATATTATTATTTATTTATAATTGAATATGACATACTCTCGTCCGCCACAAATGTACATTGTACAATACGAGTCTTACAGAAGTAAGTATACAAAACAATTAAGTCTTTGAAAGACAATTCTTTGCACAAAAAATTAAATAAGCAAAGAATAAAATTTAAAGAATAAAAAAAAACAAATAATGTAAAAAATGAAATGAAGTAGAGAATACATTAATATAATAAGAATAGCAAAAACTCGTGCTTAACTCATTCAAAAAGTGAAAATCAAAATTTAAATAATCAAGAAATAAAAATTATACAGAAGTAAAAGGTACAAAATACCTTCAGGGAAAAAAGAAAGAGAAAATATAAACAAAAAAATAAAAAGGGGGGAGGATGCATGAAAAGAACGGAGAAGAAAAGAAACATCATTAAAATAATATTGAGCAAAACGATTTTACAAAAGTGCACGAAATTTTCTAATCAAAAGGGAAAACATTATTTATAATCACAAGTGTGAACGAATTCTGTAAAAGATAAGAAAGAGGACTTTGTGTCAATCAATAAAATCAGGGCGACAGGCCAATCCTTTTCTGAAACGCAAAGTTTCTGATGTAAAATTTTCCGGCAATCCTAGACATGCAGGCACCGAAATATAATATGCTCTACGCTTTGAATTTCTCTTGCAGAACAGTCACTAGTCTGTCGATGGAACCTCTTCAAATATTCCCCAAAATTACAATGCCCAGTAAGGAACTCAGTCACTTTAAAAGAGCAGAAGAAGAAAGAATTCCGTTCAAGCCTGTATTTCACCGTCGGAAAGAACTGTTTTGTGTGGCTGGCTTTTGATGAAGAAGCATACTCTTCTTCCCAACGGCGCAGGAGCTTTTGATGACTGGGTCGTTTCCAATGACATTTGGGAATTCCGAAGTTTATGTTAAATGGCATGTTAAGGGAATCCTTTGCCAAAAACTCGGCTCTTTCATTACCAGGGATCCCACAGTGTCCTTTGATATGAGTGAAGAAAATATCCATATGATTATCTTTAAGAATTCGAAGAATTACGAGAGTTTCCATCACAAGCCTTTCTTTTCTCTTAATGGTTAGTAATGAAAATAGAGAAGAAAGAGAATCGGAACAAATAACGTATTGAGAAAAAGTGGCTTCATTTTCTTTAAACCACTTTACTATGAGACTAATGCACAGCAATTCTGCTCGGAACACAATACACTCATAGCGAATGCGAAACTTTTGCATGTATACTTCATGATCATCTTCATAGACAACGAATGGTAAGTCAACTTTAGAGTTGAAAATAATATTGAACAATTTATTGACAATTCAGTATATACGTTTCTTTATTTATAATTTTTTCCAAAAATTCAGTTTTTTAGATTTGTAGTTTAAAACAATTCATCCAGTTGCGTTTCATAAATATTTTGGTTCACTTCTGGCATCGCGAATTTAGCTCATTATAAATAAGCAAAATGAAATTTAAACGACAGAAATTTTGAAGAACGTATAAATTTTACCGGAGGGTAAATTAAATCTCAAATTTTAATGTCTGAAGAAAATTTCTTTAAATAAAAATATTTTCCATTTATAATATTTATTCGTATTTTGACTTATCGCTGCAGCCTTTACACGGTATCATAATAAAATTAATACTTTTGGATCTGTCTGAAACATTCCGAAAAAAAGTCTATTTCTCATTTGGAAGCCCTGATAGCTAAATATAATTTAAAACCAGCGTATGTTTGGAATAATAATTCGTATGAAAAAATGATAATTGGTGTCGTAATTTTTTTTAAAAATTATATATTAAATTGAGAAAATCACATTATTATTACTTAAGATTGATAGAAATATGATGTAAAAAAATGTGACGTTTTAATTTTTATTTCCGCAAAATTCTCGTTGCATCAAACCTTCAGAGAAAATAACTGTTTCAATTTAATATAAGAAATTTTGAACGTAATAATGCTTCGAAAGAAAAGCTAAAAAGACACTTCCCCTCAACCATAAAAGAAGAAAGCAATAAAAAGAAACACCGACTGAAATTAATTGAAATATATTTCATTGCTGTATTAACAGCAGTTTATATTGCTTTGAAGTTCACTTAAAAGAATGTCACTGAAGCGATAAAATATATTGAATTTCTTAGAGTATAAGGAATAATTCGGAATTTCACAGCATTTTTTTCTCATCTTTTCTCCAAAAGTCCCATTTAAAATAAAATTACGATTGAACCTCCTGGCAAAAATGTTTATGAAAAAACTTTATCTTTAAGAAACTGTTTCGTTTCTGAAATCTTAATTAAGAAAGGAATTCAAGTTTTTGTTTGGAATGAAAACCTTTTCTCTTCATAAATAATCAAGTTATGGGAATTTATAGCTGAAAACTGGAAGGGTAATCGAAGCGTAAAAATTATTTTGGTTGTTTTGGAAAAAATTGTTTCCTTCTAAGAAGAATAAAGGAATGCAATTATTGTAAAACTACCAGTTGTAAGACATTTAATTTTTTTTACAGAACAGAGAAGCTCAAATTCTTTTTAATCCATGTGAGTAATTTTTAAGTCTTTTCCATCCAACAGTATTTTATCATCGGCGTTACTTTTTTTACTGCTGATGTGATAGTGCTTGCGGTGGTATAAATATAAAATAGATTAAATGCCATGTTTAGCTATCAAGTAATATGAGATATGTACATTTTGTGATCGAAAGTTGCGTCAAATTCGTACTGAATCCTTATATCTCAAGAAATTATGGAGTTTGGTCGAAAAGAAAAGTTGCAACTGCATAAATATCAAGGAATATAATTTTCTCATTTTATGGCCTAACTGTTGATAACACAAATGAATATTTGAAAATAAGGATCCTGGGCCAGAAAATAGATATTACTTTCCTTTCATTTGAAGTCTCGGAAAATAAAATTTTAAATATTTGGGGTTAGCTATTTTTGTTTTATCCTTTCAGTCATATATATATCCTTGACACACAAGAGGATATAATAGGTTGGAGTGTAAAATTATGCAAGGAGTGATTAGAGGGTAGATAGATTTTTTTCAAAAGTGCAAGTGAAATTCTAATGATTCAGGGCACAGAATTTGTGCCATCCGGTACAAAGAAAGAACTAGAATGGGATAGCATTCGTGCAACATGTAACGAAATTGTTCCACAATTACTTGAGCTGACATCTAAATTCATGTTGTTATAAGAAAAATTTAATTTTCGCAAACCTACAAAAAAAATGATCATAAAATGGAAAGGAAAGTCTTTTTTCAATCAAATATTTTGTGTCTGTATTATTTTTATTCGCTTATGCTTTGTCTTTAATAATATCTATGTTAGTGGAAAATACAACCATAATAAAGAATCTTAGCCACAACGGTGCCATCCGCGGGTTTCGAATGTGTCCCAGGTGGAAGAATCAGTGTTGCTTGCAAAAATATGGAGTCTTTCGATGTTTTCTGTATGCTGCATTAACCTGTGAAAATGGAATTCACGTAAGGTGAATAAAAAACATATTTTTTGAGAAGAAAAATTCTCGTGAATAAAGAAAAATGAAGTAAAAAATGATTTTTCTTGCTTCAGGGAGCATAAATGTAATATGTTTGTGCCTTAGAAAAGAACAGTCGCTTTTTGTTTTCTTTCAATTTCATTATCATATTGATTATAACTTTAGTACCTCTCATGCGAATTTTTATGACAATACTCGAAACACATTTCTAAACCCGAGCTGTGAATAATTGCATCAGTGACACATGAGTGAGTGCCTGATTGTTTAGAAAAGGTTATTTTTTAAAAATTTTAATGTAATTGTTGCACAATTACTCGAACTGACATTCAAAGTCAGGATTTTTTTAAAGGGAAAATTTAATTTTCGCAAACATAAGTTGCTTAAATATCTATTTTCAGTGTTTCAAGCACTGAAAGTTGCAATCGCTGCTGAACAAGAACTTTTTTTGATTTTAGCTAATAATGAAGCACAAAATCAAACAATGATCTTGGGTATTACATTTTAAAAGCTTATTTTTATACATATAGTATAGAAATGCTTTAGTTTATTTCAGATTATAATATAGTATCGTTAAAATTCTATAATGCTTTTATTACGCGTTCAACTTTAAGAACTCGTATTTACTCGTAAAGCAAAAAGAGTCTTTAAAAACTGATAAGTTCCATACAGTTAATGCAAATCATAGAAAATTTTTCAATGGATAGATGTAAAATGAAATCGATTTTCAAGTAAATTAGTATTTTGCACTCACTATCTATGATTTGAGAGTATGAAATCGATTAACATAGTAAGCATAAGTAATAATACCAGGGGGTTATACTCCCTACTTGCTCCGCGCGTCAACCCCCAAGAATCACGTTGTGATTCTTTTAGGATCACTACGTGATCCCAGCTCGCTCCGCTCCCTCGCCGAACAGTTATGAGTGTCTGCTAGTAATATGAAATTATAAATGCATTAATTACTAAAAGTAAATTTAAATTATTTGAAATACCATGAATTTTATCATTATTTTCCATCAATAACTAAAAACTGAATCATCAATTTCTAAAAATAAAATTTTACCTTTATACCATATATATCTGTATATGTAAATGTTAGAAAGAAATTTGAATGCTAAAATGTGTAATTATAAGATGATTACAAATAAAAAATATTTTCATCAAACAAAAATTGGGCACTTAAAACTTCTTGGCACACACACTTGAATATTTCTTCAACAGTTTCATTAGCCCTAACTTCATTCCAACAAACTTCTAAATGTCCACTCTACTCAATGAATTGTATCTCATAAAGCTCTCCAACATGTATACACACTCACTGCAATAATTATTTAGCTAAGAAAGATATAACTTTTCTCTCTGGGTACCTATTTATGTGTTAAAACCTCAGAAAATTTGAGTTTTCGAAAAATGATTTAACCGATTTCACAAATTTTTAGTTTAAAAAGGACAGTTTAAGGTGACAAATGGCTTTAAACATATTCATATTCACTTTTCAAAATTGTAACCCATAATTATTATTTACTTTTACCTTTATAAAATTAATAAAATAGGCTTTTTTCCAAAATTTTTTTAAAAAATTCTAAAATTCTTTTTTACACTAAAATTTTAAACATGCTTTTTTCTTCACTGAAATAATGATCAGAAAAGCTTCGCTACATGGATAAAAGAACAGAGTCCTGACACAGTCCCATAACTATGTTCCTGAAGTTCGGAAACTTCGCTCCGTACACAAAAACGCTTAAGGGGACACATTACCCAAAAAATGGCCAAAATATTAATTTTTATTTTATTGGCTTGTTTTGTTTATCTTATTGTATCAAAATTTAAAAATTTTACCTTTAATATTATAGAAGCTATTTAGACTTTTATTTACGATGACCAATGATAAACATGCGCAAATGACAACTTTACATGGCTTTTTCTCCATGTCGAACTTTTCTTTACCTTCATATTTTCAAAATGCTAATGCTTTTTTCCGTTTTCGGATAGAGCTCTCAAATTTTGTTTACTTATTTATCGTTATACATATGTTAAAATTGTGCATGCAATAAGCATTCAGATGCTTAGTTTTTTTTATATACAAGATAAAAATTGAGTTAGTGCTAAATTTTCTCATTTCTCTCCACATAAAACAGTAAAAAATCTATATTTAAGCGAAAATTAGATTCACCTTAAACACATGCACAGTTTGGTGTAATATATTTCAATGAATCTGCAAACAAAACTTGAAGCAAAAATACTCTTATTTGAAAAAGTAGTAGGGAATTTTAAAAATTGAATATTTCTTTGAAAAAATTAAATTTCAATTTAACAAGCAGATCAAAATGACTTTTTTCTCTTTAAAATGACTTTATATGATTTTTATTCTTTAATACTATGAAAAATTTTTCAATAATAATTCAAATAAAAATTATTGTTCAGAAGGTAATGTGTCCCCTTAATTCTATTTTGTTCATTCCGATTGGATCGTCTTAGGAAAGATTCCTGAACAGTTTCATTTGACCTATTTTCTCTTTTTCGAAGATTTCGATTTATAATTGAGACTGCCCGACTTAATCTCATTTTGAAAAATTTCATTTTCTCAGATCAAATCTAAGTAAACTCGGCGAATCGAATGTAAACAAAACAAATTTGCGATCTGTTGCCAAACATCCATTAAGAAATTCCACCCTTTTTTTCGCTACGTAAGAGAATTATATATATAGAGAGAGATTCTGGACGTGTACTGTTAAAGTTGAATTAAGATGCTTTCCCGTGAATATCTTGAATTCGCATTTTACCCCAGAACCCAGTACTGGAACATTGAGGTGGATGAGGTCCAAATAGATTTTTGGCGTTGAATCATTCAATAAAGGACGAGAAAACCGTAAGTTAAAATATGTATTCATCAGTATATACAATCACTAAGAGTTACAGAAGTCAGCATTAATAAAAACTGCATGTTGCAGCAAAGATTCAGTAAGTTCCATGCATTTGAACAGCAAAGAAAAATACCAGCGCACCAACAGCAGGAAAATGGCGGCCAAGGAAGCAAGTTAAGCAAGTGCGATGTCAAATACATTGCGAACTCAAATACAACAAAAAACAGGAACAAGTAGCGCCGCCTAGTGGAGACGCAAACTAAGTACGCAGATAGACAGGAAAGTACATTAACAATAAAACATATGAAATAAGGCAATAGGATGCGGAACATGTACTATCTCGCAATCAATCTATCAAGTTGAAATGAAGATTTCAGAAAGTTAAAATTTTTTTGTTATTTTTTAATTTAATTATCAAACCATTCTATTGAATGGAAATTCCGCAATGAAAGAACAAATGAAAAAAAATGAACTGAATCGATAGTAATTATCCAGCAAAACCCAACAAAATATAAAAAATGGATATCATAAAATGGAAAGTAAAATTTCTTTTCAACCAAATATTTTTGTGCTTGTGTTATTTTTTTCGTTTATTCTTTGTCTTTCATAATATCAAGGTTAGTTGAAAATGTAACCACGACAAAGAATATTAGCCTATGACGTTGCCATCCGCTGGGTTTGAAATGTGTCCCAGGTGGAAGAATCAGTGTTGCTTGCAAAAAATATCGAGTCTCTTGATGTTCATTAACCGGTGAAAATGGAATTCATGTAATCTGATTAAAAAACATATTTTTTGAGGTGAAAATTCTCATGAATAAAAATTTAAGAATATGAAGTGAAAAAGAAATTTTAATGCTTCAGGAAGCATAAATGCAATATGTTTTGTGCTTAAAAAAGAACGGCTTTATTTTACTTTCCTTTTAATTTCATTAGCATTTTTATTCTAACTTTATGAACTTTTTGAGAATTTTTATGTGAATACTCAAAACACATTTCTAAAAAGAGCTTTGAATAAATGTATTCAAAATGTATCAGTGACACATAAGTGCCTGTTGAAAAAGGGGTTTAAGAAAGAGTTAAATAACTTTTTTAATAACAACCACTATAATTTTCCTCTGAAAATTCTTTTTCCATTTTTAAAAATTTTGACGTAAATTTGTTGTCACTTTCAGAATAGTATTACAGATTTCATTTTATATTCTTTAATAAAATTTATTCAATGTGAATAAATATAATCTTTCAGAAGCCAATTCTATAAAATTATGAAATTTAAGCTCTCTTCCCATTTTTTTTGTTTGATGCTTTCGAGTAACATATCTTATTAATGTCTGGCAGTACTCTCACATTTCTAGCTGAAAATTGAATTTATTTGGATCAGACTTTAATAGTACTTATGAAAGTTTATGAGTTATCCTGTTTAAATTGCATTTAAAATCTATAAAACATAATGACTAAATCGTCGTTAAGCCATCTCTACTTATAAGCAAATCTTGTCTAGTTTTCAGCAACTATTTAGTCAGTGGTCTTTAACTCTTCCTATATATGGTCATCATACTTTTCACTTTGTATCTCTAATTTTTGTTGAATTTTTATTGTATTTTAGGAAATGGTAATGTCACAAAATAGCATATTTTTACTTTCGACTGTAGCTGGATTTGCTTTTATACTATCTTATAATTAAATTTGTGAAATGGATATAATTTTCATGCATAGTAAATAATTGCTAAGATTCACCCCGCCACTTCTTTATAATAAAGCAACTAGCTGCTAACCGGCGTTGAGCTGGATCCATGTTTTTCATATACCCGCCTCCATTTTTTCAGTAAATATTGTCTCTAACTTTGTAGGTGCCAACTTTGCATTCTCATTTCTTATGAAAAATATGTATCTGATTTCAATATTAAATTGACGCGACACATTTTACATCCAGCAGCTGGATTAAAACATATTACCTTAACTTTCAACAATGGAAGAGAAACACGCAAATAAATATTTGCTTAAACAATGAAAACGATTTGAATTTCATTGCAACAATGAAAAGTATTGTTGTAAATGAACAATGGGCAAAAAAACGCTAGAATTTACCATTTAAAATGAAATAAATAAAAATCTAATTCGAGTTTTAAAATAATTTTTGCGGCGTTTGCTCCCTTTTCTTTAATCCATTACTGTGCCAAATTTGGTCGCATTAAGTCCAATGGTGTGACGAACAAGCACACACATTCTTTCCTATTTTATAGTTAAAGGTAACATAATGATTGTTCGCTGTGACATTGAAACATTTAATCTAAAAAAGTCCAAAGGGTAATAAAAATTGGACATATTATTAGTTCAGCGACTACATTAAAAAATTAGGGTAATTTTCAAGAGTTGCGAATTTGTTTTATTGGTTAAGTTAAAGTCAGACTATTGTACATCGGTTGAATTTTATTAAACTCATATCCAAATAAGAATCTATCAAATAAGATTTAAGTCATATTTTGTAGTAAGAATGAAGCATATATTACAGTATGTCGAATATAAAAAATGAATTAAACTATTCTTATTGTGTTTTCAAATGCAAATATCAGTGACTTACTTTATTAATAGGCAACATTTAATCAAGAATTTTAGCATTTGTTATAACAAAATAACATCTGAATGAGTAAGCATAGATTTTCGTTTTGAAATAATTAAGAATTAAAAATTTGCATAATTGTTACTAGAGTTCTGACGTCATATGCATTGCTTTCTTTTAGATTTGATGAAGTGCATATAGGACCGGCAGAACATGATAATTTTATCTGCTTTTCCGTATGTAATGTTAGAGCTCTTTTGCAGTCCTTATATAAGAATTCTGCTTTTCTTAAACATGTTTTTAACAATATACTTACTTTCAAAAATAGGTACTTTCATTCTATATTACATCTAATTATCCTATACCCTGAAGCTGAGACCGTAGACCTGTCTCGCTATTCCATGCTCTGAATCTATGGCGGTTTCGGTTTGAACAACAGTCTCTCGAATTATATGCCGATCCGATGAAGATACGGCATGAGTGCGTAAAGTTGGTCTGGCTTACGCAATATCCGCCGGTACCAAATGTCCTTCCTCTGGTATAGCGTGGTATTTTAGACAGAACGCCGCCCCATGCTCCCGTGCCTGATGCCATTACAGCAACCGAACCGGTTGCATGGGCATGGGACCCAT
>BGPR01034514.1:0-16438 GCA_013235015.1 Araneus ventricosus
TCTCTTGTCGTGGAAAGATGTAAACCATCTTGCAACCTTTTAGCTAAAAAAGGATAGTTTAAAGAAAATAGTGGCTTGAAACATGTTCATATTAACTATTCAAATTTAAAGCCCATAATAATTATTTTCTTTTAGCCTTTTATAATTGATAAGATAGCTTTTTTTCAAAATTTACAAAATTGTTGCTTTTTTAACCAAAATTTTAAAAATGCACTCTTTTTTTATAAAATATTACACAGAAAAGCTTCCCCACCTGTACAGATGCTTATTGCAACAATTATTTAGCCAATAAAGAAATAGTGTTTTCCTCAATGTAGTCATTTGTGTTTTAATCTCAGAAAATTCTTGATCGTCTCTTGTCGTGGAAAGATGTAAACCATCTTGCAACCTTTTAGCTAATTAAGGACAGTTTAAAGAAAATAGTGGCTTGAAACAAGTTCATATTAACTATTCAAATTTAAAACCCACAATAATTATTTACTTTTAGCCTTTTATAATTGATAAGATAGCTTTTTTCTCAAAAATTTCCAAAATCCTTGCTTTTTTAAGCAAAATTTTAAAATAGCACTCTTTTTAATAAAATATTACACAGAAAAGCTTCCCCACCTTTATAGATGCTTATTTCAACAATTATTTAGCCAAGAAAGAAATAGTGTTTTTCTCAATGTAGTCATTTGTGTTTTAAATCTCAGTAAATTCTTGATCGTCTCTTGTCGTAGAAAGATGAAAACCATCTTAAAACCTTTTAGCTAAAAAAGGACAGTTTAAAGAAAATAGTGGCTTGAAACTTGTTCATATTAACTATTCAAATTTAAAACCCACAATAATTATTTACTTTTTGCCTTTTATATCTGATAAGAAAGCTTTCTTCTCAAAAATTTCCAAAATCCTTGCTTTTTTAAGCAAAATTTTAAATATGCACTCTTTTTTATGAAATATTACACAGAAAAGCAAAACGTATGCAACATTATCATTCACCATTTGCAGCATGTGGTAATTCACTTCCTTCCGTACAAACACGGTGGCAAAAAAATCTAATCTCTCTATATATACACGTTGCAAATAGTATGCAACTTTAATCATTCTCCGAGAGCAGTGTGCAAGAGGACTTTTCGGAAGTATAATTAGTTCTCTGGTCTTTATTCTGTAATTTTTATTTTTACACATAGTAAATAGTGCACACAATTAGTATCACAAAAAAAGGCTCTGGCTCGCTAAGCCTATCGGCATCATTTCTAGCCGATCTTCGCTGAAATCTTTCGTCCAGGGATTCCCTTGCACGCTGCTCTCTTCTACGCAAATTGTATTCAGAAGTTCGCAAAGAGTTCATTATATTTCTTATTATATAAGAGAGAATAAATAAATTCAAAATGAAAAAAAGTAACGACTTCTCCTGTAATCCGTAAGCGAGTAGCTCGGTTAGCGAAATGAGTTAAACAAACTGATCTTTTCCAACGGGGAGAAAGAAATAAAGGTACTTTTTTGTGCCACTCATAAGCGTTTTATATAATATAGATATTATTCAGTATAGTATTATTCAATATGGTATAATATTATACAGTATTATATGACATTATCCAATATTATGAAAAAAACATTGTACAGTATTGAAAAAGTCTTACGTTTTACACTATTTCAATATTGGGAAAAATATAGTACAATATTACTTTCTCGAATTTTATGATATAAGACAATATCTTGTGCTGCTTGGGTATATGAGATTCACAGATAAAAGGAGAATAATTGCCGCAATCAAATGAAAACAAAATCGAAAAGACAATGATAGTTTAGACTCGGAAGAAAACTCGAACAAAAGTGTTGAAACGTCAACGAAATGCCAAAGGCGAAGCAATACTTTAACAACACCCATAACATCAAGATAAAAAAATGTGCTACCGAAGATATGTATTATTGAAAAAACAGATATTAGATAAAATAACCAAGAAACGGATAGTTGAAAAATTGAATCAATGTGAAACAAATTCCAATTTATTTCTTAAAGCAGCTTTGCAAAAAAATTATGAAGAAATATTGTTACAACTTCGTGGAAATGATCTGGTTGCTATAGAAGTCTGCTATCATAGTTCTTGTTACAAAAAATATACTCGTTTCCTGACAAGACCTGCTTCAACAATCCAGAAAGGTGAAAATCAAAATTCATTTTTAAAGTACTGGAAAGATGTAATAGAAAAAAGAATAATTGTGGAAAACCAAATCCTAAGAATGAATGAAGTTACACGGCCTTTTTATAAAAACTGTATTTGAAGAGGAATATTTGGAATTAAATTACACAAATGGAATTTTGAAAAGAAGATAAAAAATGAGGTACCCCCAATTGAGATTTGTGAAGCGTACTATACGTACACAATGTGAACTTGTATTACATGAAACACCTGATGCTGATGTAGCTCGTTCACTAGATTCTGTTTCTTGTACATCTACTGACAGCGATTCAAGTATGCCTGATGAGAGCAACAAATTTTCAGTTTCAGATAATGAAGTTCATCAAACTTTATATTCTTCCAGTTGACTCTCAAATCATATATTGACAGTTCTCCCTCATTAGAATGTTTATGGCCCCCTAGTGCAACAGATTTAACTATAGAAGCTGCTGAATCTTTAGTACCTTCTACATTATTCGAATTTTTGGCTTGGATCACAGGGATACCCGATGAACCACAGCTAAATAAATATGTCTCAGTCAATGAGAAGTCAAAAAGAAAATTACTTTCTATAGCTCAAGACATTTTATTCTTAGCATCAGGGTGTAAAAAACACACTCCAAAGAATTAAGTGTTAGGGATGACAGTTCGACACCTGACAGGTTCTGCAAAATTAACTGGTTTATTGAGTGGACTTGGTCATTCAGTATCTCAGAGTACTATCTTGCAGTTAGATACTGACATGGCTCTTCTTCAGTTAAAAAATCAAAGTATATTCCCTAAAAATTTTATACCTAATGTATTTACAACTCTGGTATGGGATAATAGTGATTTTGGAGAAGAAACACTATGTGGAGGAGGAACTACTCTTTGTACAAATGGTATTATTTTACAGTGGGAATCCACTGAAGAAGTAAATGCCATTTTATCAGAACCATTAAAAAGAAATCGTAAAAGAACCCTAGAAATATATAAATAAAACATTTTTAAATATTTTAGAACAAGAGAACATAGATAGTTTACTTAAAATGTATTCTGATTATGTAAAACAACATTGTTTAGAGAGCCCTGCATTTAAATTTTGGACTTCATATTTAGAAATGGTTGAAATGATGTTACTGTTCCAACGAGCTACTAGAGAAGGCAATTGGATCCTACACTCATCAACAGTTTCAATAATGATGCCTTGGTATTTTGCTTATGACAGTGTGAATTATGCCCGCTATTTACCAGTTTATTGGACAGAAATGGTAAATTTAGAAGAGAGACACCCCTCTATCTATCAAGAGTTTCTGAAAGGCCATTTTGTGGTCCAACGCCAGCAAAAATATGGATTTGACTTAACAGCGTGTGATCAAGTTATAGAACAAACTTTCAATCGAGAATCCAAAAGCAAAGATGGACTAACTGGTATCACACTTAAAAGAGGTGCTGCTCACAGATGGGTATTATCTCAACATGAGAGAGCATTAATATCAAATCAATGTGAAATTATGGCAGGAAGATAATTTCTTTCAAGAAATAGAAACGAATTGGATCAAACTAGAATAAAATGTGATGCAATGCATACAAAAAATGTGAGAGACAGTCTATTATCATTTATTAATCCATTTAACAATAAATTAATATTCTTTTGTTAATACTTTACAACAGTATTATATATTTTTATAGTAAACTAATGTTATTCGAAAATGACCGCAATTTTATTTTTGAATGTATACTTGTAAGTAAAATTTAGAAATAATTTTTGATATTATATAATGTTAGGAAAATATAAATTATGGTTATTATGTATAAATGTTGATTCTAAACAAGCTGGTCTTCATTCAGGTAATTCAACAAGCATATTGAAGTTGCTAAATCTTCTTATTAGTATTCTGACAGTTTAATACTAATAAGAAGACTATCTCTATCGATCTTACATTTCGGGATGTTTTGGAAACAGTTTTCGCAACCTCATACTTCATGCTATATGCCAAAGCCGATTTCAAATCTTTGGCATCCATCAACCTTGTTGCGTGCAGAGTATCTTCATCTCTGATAGCGTCGACAAAGTACTGGGCTGCTAGGCTGTCTCGGACATCCTGAGGGCACTCGGCGTAGGCCAGGCTCATTAGTCGCTCCATATGGGCGGCTAATACCTGAAGGCTTTCTCCTGGCTTCTGCCGTCTCGTCTTCAATTCAAACTGGGTAAGGTGACTGTCTCCGAATCGGGCTTCTGTGGAGCGTTCTCGATGGTCATAAGGCGTCAACTTATCAGAAGGTATTCCCTGAAGAACTTCCGCCGCTGATTCTCGGAGAGAGGCCACAAGTTGACTGGCTTTCACACGATTATTCCATCCGTTCGCAGAGCTCACAACGTCACACTGAGTTTTGAAAACAGTCCAAGACGTTTGTCCGTCGAATGTCAGGGATTTGACCGTTGGTCTGGAATACGTGAGGTCTGGATTTGCCGGGAAATTGATTGGTCTGTCCTCGAGTTCACTAAGCCTCTTCTCTAGGTCGCCGATCTTCACTTGAACTTTTTCTTTGACTTCCTCTATCTTTCCTTGTACTTTGTCTTCCACTTCCTCTATCTTGCCTTGTACTTTGTCTTCCACTTCCTCTATCTTGCCTTGTACTTTGTCTTCCACTTCCTCTATCTTGCCTTGTACTTTGTCTTCCACTTCCTCGATCTTCCTTTCAACCTCGCCCTTTTCCTCTCCAATCTCTCTTTTCACGCTTTGGACATCTTCTTCTATTTTCTCTATGCAACTGTTGACATGATCTTTAATTTCTCCGACTTTACTTTCGACGTGTGATTGGATCTGATTCTTCATTTCTTCTTGTCCTTTCTCCATTCTATCCTTCATCTCGGCTAGCAGAGCAAGTAGATCAGCGTTCTCAGCCATCTTTGTCTCAGATCTGGTTTTCACCATACACAAATATCCCACTTCTGAGACCAGTGTTGCACAAAGTCTTACTGTGGGTGTATGGTGTAAACAGTCCAACACGCAGGATAATGGAGAATGAAGGTTTATTTACAAATATGCAGGAAAACACGTAGCACAGGTACAGGAAACAATAGTCCTTGCACAGATTACCAATGTAAATAGACAACAATTCACAGGTAATGACAGTTCAGCACTTTGATATCTAACAACACAAACAGTCAGCAAATAACTAGTAACGACAATAACAGCTCAGCTCACCAGCTGATTAGCTCACACAGCGGATAGAATTCCGAAGACGTTCACGCTTCAAAGCGAAGTAACCAGTCGATCAAAAGACGCTACCGTGATCCAAGCGCGGTCTTATATACTCTCCCCGATAGGCCGTGACGTCACATAGAATTTTCAGGAAAAACCTAGATCTCGGCCCCTAATAGAAATATCGAGAAAAGGGTTGCATTTTCGGGAATCATCTATTTCTCGCCAAGGTCGCCAAATTTCTCGCCAAGTCGCCAAGGTCATGCGTGCCATAAGAGTCGCTGAGGTCACTCCATGCTTCACCTTGTAAAACTCTCTTCCCAACCATAAGACTTGCATTGCTGGGAAGCGACTTTCCATGACTGTAACAGTACCTTGTATTAAAAATTTAATTAGAAGCTTGAATGCTAATATAGTTGGTAAATGGCGAATTATTTTACCTGACCATATCCTTCAGCAAGATACTATAAATTGTAACCTTTTCATTTATTACTATGCTCATCAGCTAGTCTTTCAATTTGATTGTAAACAGGGTGTCAGTACTCTTTCATTTCGTAAATATGTGTGTCATGTTTTTCTCAATAATGCACCTATTCATAAATTTTGTGAAGGTAAAAAATGGTTTTGAGGGCTAGACTTAAGAATCATGTGCGTTCGCCAAGTTGAATGTTTTTCAGTCGATTTCTCGCCAATTGTGGTACACGTTAGTTATTTTTATTGCAACCCTTTAACGAAAATATCGCCGCCAAGATTTAATTTTTTTGGCGATTTCTCCCCTAATGTGGTAATCCTAAGTTTTCTTTTTTAACCCTTAAAGGATACCAAATTTGAATTAACTAATGATTCTCATTCGATAATTTGAATGTTTTGCGGTTAAAAAAAATTCCGTTAACAGTTCGATGTTCTCTTTGCTCGTCATTCGTTGACTCAGACGGTTGTTTGATATCCTGCTTGCACTAGTGTGTTCTCCGACGGTTTTTTGATATCCTGTTTTAGTGTCTTACGATTGCTTTCATTAGCCTTTATGTCCCGTTTGATTTTTGTCCAGTTTTTTTCTAAAAACCGTTATGTCTTCTCGTTTTGATCACTGTGTGTCCTTCTTCATCTAAGCATGTTTTTTACTGTGCTTGCTTTCATTATTCTCATTTTGATATTTTTTACAAAATATTACCTCATTTCAAGATCAATATTATCAGATAAATTTCCTTTATTTTATTTATACAAAAGAGAATGAAAAGTTTAATTTTCATCTAGAAAACTCTACGTTATTAATAAAAATGAGAAATAACTTCTTAAAATGCAATTTAAATTTACAGAAATAAGATGTTATATACAGATACTTTTTTATTTATAATATGCATTTTATACATTCTTTAAGTAGCAATTAAATTAGTTTAGCATTGTAATATGTGTAATGAGAAATTATATATAATATTGTAATAATAAAATAGTGTAACATTAACCAGACTGAAGATTTTCTTATCAGCACTTTCATTTTATTGCATTTCACATAGCAAACCACTTTTAACTTAGAAAGCTTTGTGTAGGATATAACTAAGTATACTTAATACACATCTCAAAATTGCTTTGCTAACTTGGAACACATATAACAATAGCTTTTAAGGTTATTATTATTCCCAGTCGTATTATACAGCATTATATTGATAAAAATATAAGAATGCACAAATGTTTGAATTATATTGCATACTGTGTCACCAGATGACTTAAAGTAACAAAAAAAGGAATGTTTGTTTTTTTATTTGCTGTTGAAAAGGAACCATACATCAAAGAAATTGGGTATGATGATGAGAAATGGCAAGCATTCATAAAAAATTAAGTAATTTTTACTTTTCTATCCATTTAAAAAATATAATGAAACAGTCTGCTAGCTTTCAAAACCTTCTTTTTGCTGTAATTGAATGTTTTGTATATATGGTTCATCAAAGATAGTGAGGACGGAAAATACCTATCATATGCTAATTGCATGAACTCGTCACATCTACTGGCACATGTCCCTCAATGTATAAATGTTTTACATGTTAATTCTAAAAAAAAGATTAATTAGAATAATTCTTCAGTTAACGATCTTATTGAAATTTAGTATATTCTAAATTATGTATAACTTTTCGATTGTATTTATTAACACTAAAAATAATTGTTAGAACGTTTTAAAATTATCTTGATTTCTGAATCACTGAAATATAATTATAGATCAACTTTTTTTTTGTTTTTATTGCATGACTGTACATTACATTAAAATCTAGTTATTCAATGTATTTTCTTACAGATTATAAAATAAAATATAAATACTAACAAAGTAAATCTCCTTCTTGCTAGCTAATTTTGTCAAAAAAAATAAACTATATACCTTTAATGTGAAAATAAGAAAAAAGATTTACATTGATATTTATTTATATAATATTTTCTCACTTTTTTTTTAGCTTAATAGCTATTAATAAATGCTATAAAAAGTTTTCTAAGACAACTACACTCTTCTGAATAAATAGATAAATTATCAAGTTAATTGAAAATGTGATTAGAATAGGATTTACATTTGCATCAATTCAATTTTTTAATTGTAGATTTTTTAAAAGGCAAATTATCAAACCATTACTAAAAATGCAAAAATTGAATTGTTCACTGAAGAAACTTAAATGATAGGTTTTAGAAAGAAATTACTAGGATATTGTTGAGAAACACAGTAAGTGAATTTTCAAAAATCAGGGTTCATACACATTTCCTTAAAAGAAAATCAAGGACTATCAAGAACTTTTAAGGACTAAAAAAACCCAAAAATAAGGACCTCTTGATGATTTGAGCTTCCTTTATGGTTTAAAGAATGGTCCAAAAAGGGATGTTATCGATTTTTGTATGAAAATGGACTCATTGCGAAAGTATATTTGTCCAGCGTGTGATGAAAAAATGGAGCTGCTTGAATGTGTTACTCCTGATGATGGGTTCATTTGGTGCTGTCAAAAATACGGTCTGAATGCCCATCATATTAAAAGATCTGTGAGAAAGGGAAGTTGGTTTGAATGTAGTAATCTTAGTATGCCTGAAGTTTTGATATTCACATATTTGTGGGTTAAAAAAAATCGAATGAATGGATTGTGGATGAGATGAATGTGTCTGAACCGACTGTTGTGGATTGGAAGAGCTTTTGACGTGAGGTCTGCGTCGATATGATTATTCGCGATTCTAAAAAGCTAGGCGGTGTGGGTCATGTTGAAATTGACGAAAGCAAATTTGGGAAAAGGAAATACCATAAAGGTAAGAGAGTGGAAGGAAAATGGGTGTTTGGAGGGATTGAAAGAGGATGTAAAGAGAAAGTTTCTTTTGCGTGGTTGAGGATCGAACGGCAGAGACGTTGATCGAAATCACCAAAAAACATGTTGAGCCTGGGACCACTGTTCTTTTCGACTGCTGGAAGTCCTACAGACCGTTGATGGAGGAGGGCTACGTGCACTACACCGTCAACCATTCTGTGAACTTCAAAGATCCCATAACGGGCGTCCATACCAACGGAATCGAAGGAACCTGGAGTGCAATCAAAGCCCAATTTCGGAGCCAGGGAACAAAAAAGGTGAAGGACCAATTCGATTCTTATTTGGCGGAATACATGTGGGGCCATAATGAAAGGACTCTTTCCGTGTTTCCTGCGTGGAATTACCGTATTGTACAAGCCACAAACACGAGATTCGCCAAAAATAAGGTACGTTCTTATTTTGATTACATTTCGATATCTTCACCTTCCTTTTGTTTCCATTTTATCCTCATTTTCGCTTATTTTGAGAATTTTCTGTTTTCACATATTGTAACTTTTTCGCATCGTGTATCATTTTAAATCAGTTACCCTAATTTTCCATTTTTAATTAATATTAACTTTCATATTTTTCATTAAGAATTCTTGTGAAGTGTTTTTTATTCGTTTAGAATTCCGTTTTTAAATTTTTTTCGTATACTTAATAACATGTCTCTTTTCCTCCGTTTTTATCCCTCTTGCTGCCGAGTTTGGCGCTTTTTTCCAAATCTTGTAGCCATCCAAGATGGCGGACTTTTGGCGAGTGTTTCACAGTTGGCGTGATTTTTGCCAACTTGGCGGAAAACCGCTCATGATTCTTAAGTCTTTCCGGTTTTGAGTTGATAGAAGTAGGGGATGATAAAAGTTTCAATTTTAAAAGTGTAGATATTACAGTCTTTCTGATAATGAATGAATGTAAATAATATAGGGATTACTAATTATATGATAAAGCCACTAGATTTGTTTATATCAGTAGAGGAATTAAAATTGCTTAAATCTGTCTCAGTAACTTTTCAGAAAGGTTGGTTGTATGATACCATTATAGATGCCTTTTTGTATAAATGCATATTTCGCGTGGTTGAATCGTTTTTTTTCTTGAACACTTTTAAGCAATAAAGTACATAAATCTTTTTGGATGAGTGATTTTCAGACACGTAAATTGTTAGTCATTCCTCTAAATCTAAATTGTCACTGGATACTATTTATATAGTGGATATTTGAAAAATATACAATTGAATTTTATGATCCCTTAAATAATTCACCAAGCACCAGTTGTCGGGGAAAGAAAAAAATGAGGGGTAATGCATCTGTGCTTCGTACCTCCCCAGATAGCACGTAAGTTTGCAGCAAGTTTGATTTTGACTTGTCATGGCAAAATTTGAAGCGTCAAACTTGAATCGAACTTGCAGCAAGTTCGATGTGACAAATAGCGCCACCTCCTTTGCAAATCAAACTTGCTGCAAGCTTGCAAAACAAGCTTCCTGCAAAGATAGCACAATAAAGAGATAATTATCTTTGTCTCTGTTTTAAAAAAACATCTGATTTTAATAGTATCTCCTAGACCGCCCTTCCTTTTATTAATTCAATAAATCAATGATAATTTGTGAAAAAAATAACTTTTTTATAAAAAAAATTTTGAAACATTTTCCATTTTTTTACTAAATATAGAACTCGCACTTTAAAGAAAACTATATCGCCTTTTTCTTAATATTGAAATCTTAACGTTTATAAACAAAATTAAATCTAAAAAGCAATCAGTGTTTGTTGAAAAATAATAACTAGACATTTGTCCCATTTTAAAGTAATTACTTTTGAACTCTAATTTCATAATTTACTCTACTAGCAAAACGTAATTATTAGCGAAAATCGCTCTCTCTTTGACTTCAAATCATATTCTCAAAAAATTAATTAAATCCAGAAAATAGTTTAAAATAAATCGTATACGAATCGAATCGAACGATGTATTAGCGAAATCGATCTTCTCATCTCGTAGTCAAGCTGGTGGAGTGGTATCAACGCCTGGCTACTAAGCAGTAGGTCGCGAGTTCTATCCCGGGTTGTGTTTCGTAGTCTGTTTTTGCAATAAGTTTGCACGGCAAGCTTGCTGCAAGTTCGTTTCATGGTGACTTCGAAGCTTTCGTTAACTTGCTGCAAGCTTGCACTCTTGTCATGACAAATTTGTGGCAAGCTTGCTGCAAACTAAAATTGCTATCTGGGTCCAGGGTGATGTGGAAAATGTTGCAATATTTATGGTAAACAAATAATCCCTATACAAAAAATGGGGATGGAAATACATATAAGGATTTTCTTATTAATTCATGTTATTTAGATTTTTTTTCAGGAAGTATCATGAAGATCAGTCACTTTGCAGCTTGCTAATCGACCCGGTCAGTAAAGAAAAACTGCTTGGTATAGCAGGAAGAGAATAAATTAACACTAGATGGTGTTTGTTTTTGTATGTCCATTGTGACATCAATAACAACATTTTTTAGTTAAGATTTCAACTGAAGGATCTCATATGCTTGAAGATGTGGACCTTTTTGATTTTAGATCATAAATGTTTTTTTAAAAATCTTTTGTATATGTATTTCAAAATAAACTAATCTAGCATCGTGTATTCTAGTATTTTATAAATTGTATGACAAATAATCGAGTATCATTGAAAATATAATTTTTTTTATTTTAAGATAGTATAAAATTACTTTTTTGCAATAACATTTTCAAAAAGTACTGAAAAGCATGACATTTTTATTTAATATATTTAATTAAAATTATATTAAAAAAAATTCTCTGAGGTGCACATTCCAGCCATCAAAAGTATGTTTTACCAAATTTATTAGCCATTAGGTCTCTCCTATAGAGTGTCACTAGATACACACACATGTACTCTTATTGTTTGCAATGATTATGAATAAATTATGCAAGAAATTCTTTTTTCATAAAATTAGAGTGAAAGAATGTTTTAAACCAGAACTTAGAAAGAATCTGTATTTGAATAAAATGGTTTTCCACAATGTAGTTCACTGTAGTTATTGAAGTTTACTGTAAAAGTATGAGATATTATTCTAAATGTCAACATAATCAATTTAATGATATGTAGCTGATTGAGAGCATTTCATTTTAATAAAATCAGGTGAGCTAAATTTATGTAATGTGTACAGTTTACGAATGTAGAATCCATAACGCTGAAAATTTGATGAATAATGAATAGAAATTTGTGATGTTGTAGAAAGATTTCCAATTTTTTTTTTTTTTATGCTTGTAAGCTTTTAAGGAATATGGTTTCTCACTGCTTTAAAATCTCTTTTATGACTAAAATTAAAAGAATAAATTTAAGAATTACAAGGATTTTGTTATATTTTCAAGTTTTATATGAGTAGCATTCGACATAATTAAACAACATTACTTTATTAAGTTGATCTCATATTTACAGCATCTCAGCTACATCCACGCTGAACTCTGTGTTGCCATCCTATGTTCCATAAGATCATGAATGGTACAAATGTGTATCGATATAAATATCGATATATAATAAATATACAAATTAAATAATAAATGTAAAACCAAATATGCAACAGATTTCATTAATGTCATAAAACAGACAAAGTTTATTGCAAGTTCTCAACTAAGACTTGTTCAATTTTGCTTATCAGACTATGCGTATGCTTAAATTTTTCAAATTAACTTAATCTGACTGAAGGAGGTGATGTAGTGTATTAAAGAATGTGACAAAATAGTATTAGTTTAAAAATAAGATTTGTAGATAAATTCAGTTTTCAGTATTCTTGAGATATTGTTCTTCTGGGTAGGCTAGTAATAACCTTTATGAAAGCAGTGTTAATACATGAATTAAGTTCTGTATTTTTGTTGAACCCATTCAAGTCTTTCAGCTTTATCCGAACCAATTTTTCTGAACCTGTCATTGTTAATCAAAGAATAATTGGATCATTCTTGACAAAAATTATGTCAATATATTCTGATGAGTAACTGTAAATAAATGTTATTTTTAAAAACAAAAGGGCTATCTGCTTCATAAAACAGATATATTAGTTTCTTTGGAATGCTGTTTTGCAATGTTCGATTAATTAACTACTGATTTTGTGACATAAATATGACAACAGCTTATTTTATCTCATTACAATAAAAACATAAGTGAAATAAAGTACCATAGGTGCTTAAAGTTTTGCTGCTTTTGGTTTATTGAATTTTTTCTGATGCATAAAGAATGATAAATTTTAAAGAGGAAAGAAACCTTTTTACTCAGTAACAAAGCCTGCAAAAGCTGAGCCGGAAAACAGTGTGTTGTCCAGCTATTATTGCAACAAACAGACCATGAAATAAAATAGAAAATACAAAAAAAACTGCTCCTAGAAAATGTATTATTATTTGTCCTAGATAGTGATGCATTAACAAAAAGAAAATACAGTGCATGTTTTACTTCTAATGAAATTAATGATTCAGGAATTTGCATTCAACTTTTTAAAAATGTGTTTGGCAGAATGATTTTATAAAAATGTGACATTTAATTATTATTTCTTGTTTTAATTATGCATAGTTCTAATTTAAATCACAATAATTTGACATTATTTATAGATAATTATAAATTGCAAATAAACGAATAACAAAATAATTGTTAGGTATAATTTTACTCTAATAATATGCAAAATTACCATTTTCCTATAAAGTGCACTACTAAGCATATCTAGAAACTATAAAAGTCTTGTCAGTCCTCTGCATCATTTATTAACAATTTAAATGAAATGCATTACAAATATAATTCTGGAGTTTAAACTACCATATGTTCATAATAACGTGCACTGGTAGAAATTTAAAAATCTATATAAGCTATAAAAAAACTTTAAAAAATTCTTGGCTAAATATTATAACTCCTTCTTATAATATATTAAATGCCTTTTTAACTACTAAAGTCACACATGATTCTAATGGTTACTTCAAATACTTTACTGATTTAGTTGATTAGAGAGTAGAAATGTGATTTAATTATAACTTATAAATTACTTAGCAGATTAATAGATTTAATTATAACTTATAAATGATCAGCAGAATTTAATAACAAATATTTTAACCCTTTTAAAAAAACAGCAGGAATGATCTCCCTTAAACTTTCTCGTATACTCCTAACACATGTAGAGAAAAAATAAGCTAAAAGGCGGTAAAACGAACAAGAACCCCGAATGCAGTGGAGAAAAAAAAATAAGCGAAACGTCATTCCATGATTTCGGAAGGTCGTTCAACTCGGGAGTGGAATTAGAAGCTGGCGTGTTTACCATCAGTATGGCTGGGCGTAAGATAATTGAACGCCTTTTTTGTAACCGATTGACACAAAAATTGGACTCAAATCTACCATTAAGGTAAGAAGGACACATACCAAACTTCATTTATCAAAGTAATTTTTAAAAGAAGTTTGTCTTCAAAAGTATGCGATTATACAGACAGTCAACCCTTTGACGAATTTGGTCCAAAATTTGATACAAACTCACATTCCTGATGATAAAACTGTGTACCAAATCTTATCCATCTGGCTATTCCAGTTTTTGAGTTATAGTGTTCACAAGTACGTGGACAGACAAACAGACAGATTTCCCGAAGACTGATTTTGTCCAAAATTTGACAGAAAGCTACAAATCATGTGTAAAGACCACATACCAAATTTCATCCCTGTAGCTTTAATAGTTTTTGAGTTATCGTGTTCACCGACACACAAACAAACATAATTCCAAAATTACGTTTTTAGGACTCGGGAAGGTCTAATACGTGGAGATTCGTCAAAATCTTGAGTTCGAATTTTTTGACGATTACAATACTATCTCTTTCTATACATCGTATAAAGTCCAGTAACTTTAGCCAAAAAAATGAGTGTTTCTTCGGAAAAATTTTAACCCAAGGTTTTTCTTCACAGAAAGGTTCTTTATGTCATTGATATCTCAAAAATCCCCTTCTGCTGTACTCTTCCCATATTTTTGGAGGGGCGATGAGAAAAAACTGTGTCGCGTCGAAATTTGAGTCATTTTCTTCGGAAAAACTTTCAAGCCAGGTTCTTTTTTTTACGTAGAGAACTTTTTTTATCGCCTTCTAAATAATATCTGAAAGGTTCTCGACATTCTGCAGTGCGCTTCTCACTTTTCTTTTTGGTGGAGAAAATTGTATCTTAGCAATTTGGGATAATTGAATGAAACAGGAACTTCATTGATTTGATGAGTATTTTGCATGTCACAATGGTTTTTGTTGAAGAAAAATACACAAAGATACACTTTTTCACATTGTATTTATTATAGATCATTAATAAAACTAATATATTTACAGATATAAAAAATGTATACAGATATAGAAGTAAAGACTGATAAATTATTACATCAGTTCTGTCTCGTTTGTCATAATGTTTCAATAATTGTTCATAGGGAATAATCAGAATTGTTGCTCCACATGATAAAGTAAATGATTCCCTAGAAACTGTAACCAAGGCTGAAAGAGATACCAAGTGCCTTAAAGCTAATAAAAAATATACAAATATCGATTACAATTTACGATAATCAGGGTATTTTAGGATTGAAAAAAGATTATTGTGAAACAACATGTTTGCAGCCCAACAAATTTTCTCCAGTCTAAGAAATTCAGATGCCATATGGATTTATGTTAAATATAAGGAAAAACTGCAATTTCCTAAATGGACTGGATTCATGCAGCTGTTGACACAACATGAAGAGCACTAAATCACGCGTCATGTACCTATCTTTCATAAACAGTCCTGTAAATGTTTAATACCATTTATACTACGTTGTTATATGTTCTCGATGATAGTCTCAAATGGCCATGCTACTTACGTTATATCATTTGATCAACCCCTTTACATCAAAGCAAATTAAATCGTTGCTTCATCCGCTGAAAACAATGGGGTTCCAAAATAGTGGTGAGATTAGGAGGTTTTCATATGGGCATGTCCTTTCTTGGATCGGTTGGCTTCATCATGACCGGGGTAGTGGCCTGAAAGCAGTATTGAGTACTATTTACGCTTCTAATTTTTCATGCTGACAGGCCATACTTACTCTCGAGCTGTCCCATACACTTCTGTTAATAGCTCTATGTAAAATAATTTTCAGTGAAATTAATCTGTCTAGTGAGGAACAACAATTCATGGACGCTTATCCTAATAACTTGAATGAAGAAACGCCTTCATTTTCAACACTGAAAATAAATGTTTCCAATTAAAAAAAGAGTCCAGACATCGAAATTATGGGTCCAGTATTTGGACATGGTGTTAATCCTCAAAGAGTTTATTAGAATAGAGACAATGGGGGAATGAGCCGCAAATTTGTCTTCAATAAAGAGGATGATTCCGTATTTCCATGCCTCAGAACATCTTTTGGTACGCCAAAAGTGACCAGCTTTTTGTAAAAGATATGGACAATTTGGGAAACACAATGGATGCAGACACCTTTTAAAAATATAATGCGTATTTCTTTACTGTTAAGCGATAAGAAATTTTTTTAGTGGAACCTCTAGTGATATGGTAATAGAACATGTCGCTCATGAAATCTTCAAAGATGCAAGGAGGCTTTGTGCACGGAAGGAGTACAAAAGAGAGTATTTTAACTAAGTTCGATGTTGGTTTGTTAAGTGTAAGACATTTCTGAAGGGCTTGAAAACTTTTGTGGAGTTTCCTTTGTAAGTGGAGAACAAAATGTGGGAATCTCGAGTCACACTGGACCAAGAAGACGATAAGAAATTATAAAAGTGGTTTTGCGTTCACAATCCTTTTCCAATTGGAA
>BGPR01034515.1:0-16438 GCA_013235015.1 Araneus ventricosus
AAAAAAAAAACATATAACGATACGGACTACAACCCCTTCAAACAAAAAATACGGAGAATGTCCGAATGCTCACCGAATGCACCTCAGCAAGTGGGATTTACTACATCCAGGCAATGCAAGCTTTCTTCTCAAGTTGAAGGGTCATTCCCATTGCTTTGTAAGAGGGAAGCTCTTTCTTTGTACCAGACAACACCGTCGCTGTGGTTTTTGAGGAAAAGTGACTTGTCTTTATAGAGAACCCTGACGTTCCCCTTACGGAGGCCTCTATTTCAGCCTAAGAACGGAAGGAACATTTAAGTATGGTCATAATTATCGGTAGTTCCTATTCGTGTAAAATCCATGTGATTCAATCCAACCCGGTGAGAGCCAATATTTACTCTCGCTGCCCATGTGGCACCTGCTGTGGGTCTGCAAGTAATGGAACTAGGGTTGTTCTCTGCCGCGGCACTGGCCACCCCTAGTCTACCAAACAGAGGTCAGTCGTGATTTGCCGGAACCGATGAGATAAGTTTGAAAAGGCCTTAAGGCCTCACAAAAAAGAATCTCTGGATTAAGGGAATGAATCCATGGGCTGAATTTCATGTGGTTCCGGGCTGGTTTCTCCTCTCAACCTTGTGGACCCCAGTCCCAATGGGTGCAGGATGCAGAGTCATGGCTGAGTTTCTCCCTCCCGTCCATCCCTTGTGACTCAAACCCACAGAGTCAGGACGCGGCTGGCTCTCCAGTGTCCCATTGAATTTACCTTTTTTTGAGTTAGAAATTTCTCACCACCTTTAGATAACTGGGTGCTAGCTGTCATCTTCGCAGAACATCATCATAGGATGTCTGTACTCTGGCCACTAGAAACTGTCATAGGTTTTAACCCAATGCATATAAAGCAGAGCGGAATCTGCTGAACCTGCAATTTGGGACTTGGTCTGTTCAAAGGATGCTGAGAAGATTAAGTCACCACCAAATCAGGGTTCGCGCTGATGACAACCATAATAGCTGCTCTGAAACGGCTGCACTTAGCCTGTCATGGAAACTGAGTTGACAATAAATTACCACAATCCATGAATGTCTTGGCAATTCTGCGGGACTAAACTTAAAGTAGTAATATATAAGACCAATATAGGTCCTGAAATGAGTTGTTAGTCCCTCAACAGTGTTATAAAATGCATTTTCAGCCAGGGAAAAGTCTTAGAATGTCTGACCGTGAAAACATTTTCTTGACAATCTTATATGCGGGGTCCTTTGGGATCAAGACTGGACCACTGCGGGTAACCTCAACCGACGATTACCCTCTGAAGTCGATTATCTCAATCACAAATGGGAAGCTCTGGTGCAGCTGCTGGCAATGACCAGAACTAGGGGCATTGAGGCGGCAAAGCCTGGTGCTGCTTGGACATTCACTGAACCTGCACCCTAACGCACACAGCACGTTTAAGTCGCGTCTCATCAGTAAGGTAAATTAAAACTGAAATTGGGAGTTGATGTGTGGAATAAAAAAGTTTGTTTAATGTCCAACGTATATCTGAATAGCAATTGCTCACCAGAAATGCTTCTGAAATGCTAAACGGTGACAGGCACAGTATGGCTTTTTCCACCTTAAAGAGTGATCTAAGTGGTTGACGGCAGAAGTGGATGGCTAATGGACTGAGTGATGGTTAGCAGGATGAACTTGCATTTTGCGGATGCACGTAAATGAATTCGCCGAAACAGAGACCAAAGTAAACTGTCGGGGAAAGGTAGGAACACCGTCAGTTTCCTTGGATTTAGCGACCGAATTCCGTGAATTAAGCACTTCGGCCCCACCGGCGCAGAACGCCCATCCAACCCACCACCATATGTGATAATGCCTAATATTCTGGGCGATGCACAAAACCACAGCATGTACAACGAAGTAACAGAAACAAATATTAAAACTACATTCCGCCGACCTTCATCCTCTTCCGGTCTACTTTTTTTCATAAAATCATTTGGCAATAAATTCAATAAAAAAATCAATTGAATTAATGCATTTGACTCTCACCAAAGTATACCACGCGCCGCTCGATTTCGATCCGATCACTCGCTGGCAGAGCATAATGGCAAACAGAATCTGGCCAAATATCTGACTGAACGATCAACTGCCTACAATGGTTTGAACGTGCTAGAAACTTTTCGCGATGAAGAATTTGAATTTCAAGAAATAATTGGTTGGAAATCCATGGAATTTCTGAATCACACGCACCTGGAAATGGGAACGAAACTGACCCGAAGTTTGAACAAATGAATGAGGAAAAATTCAGTCTTTGCTTGGAAGGAGAAGTTCTGAATTCCAGGCACACATTGCAAATTTCCAGCAACAGCTCCATGCTGGTATGATGCGATAAGGAGCAAAACTGCAGACCTTTATCTAATTAAATGTCTAAAATATTCAATATTTATCTGAACTAATAACGTAAAGCATTTGAATTGAATCATCAGTAAAAATTTTCATATATTTGTAACTTTTGATAGAGAAAACTTTATTTAATTTCCAGTTCATAAGTCATTTAAGTTTACCTGGATATTTTGATCTTGTCATACCTATACTTATGGTGGTGAAATAAGGTATAAAAATAATAAAAGTGTTAAAAACTGAGATGAATAATGCATCTAAAATAAGTGCTGAGCACAGGTTTAACCTAAAAATAATATTATATTAAATGCAGTTTGAATTATTTCTAACTATGTTTGGACTGATTCTTTCAAACCTTGCACTTGGAAGTTTAGATCACTAACGTTATTCCATGGAACCCAAAATGGAATTATTCTTTCAGAGATCTTCGAAATTATCTCTTTCACTTTGAAAATTCAAGCAACCGTTGCTGCTCAGTTAATTTATAAAACCGCAATCTAAGCAAATGATTGTTCAAATAAGATTCTGAAACAATAAAGTGATAGGTCTTGTTAAAGTGCCTCGATCAGAAGCCTGATAAACTAAACCTAACGAAGAAAAAAAACACATTGAATTAAACATGGATTGAATGTTTAATAGGTCTTTTAATATATAGACTCTATAAACACATGTGTACAAGAGAAAATCATAATTATTACTATGAATCTTATAAAATTTTTTTCTGTGTCATACTTCCAGATGGTAAGCAGCCGTCGCCATGAGAATGTCCCAAATATGAGTCTTAAAAACCAACATCTGGGTCATGTGTAGCCAATTGCATCTGGTATTTAACGAATTTAGAAGGCATAAAAGCCATTATATTTTATACAGACAAGTAGGAAGTCCCAAATTAAGTGTTAAGCAGTTTGTTTCAAATATTTATCCAGATATAAACTGAAAGCTCATTGTATATGTGAGACTTGTGTAGTACACTTCATTTCCATGTGATGATATGAAAGTTTAAAAAAATTAAAAAATCAAAAAAAACACAATTTAGTAAAATATTTCCTTTATACTCCACCTGTTCACAAAGTCCACGCCTGACTGCAAACCATAGAGTTATAAGCAGACAAATTGACTTAATCTACCTTCCATACCTCTGATTCATTGTTCTGTCCAGTCTTCTGATGTAATACTTCAGGGATAATATATATATTTCCAATAAGGATTAAAAGACGTAACCAGGGAAACAATACAGTTTATTAACTCCTGTTCATAAAAATGCTCCATAATGCACACTCAGAATTTATGTGCAAAATAGTTCCATCCTTTAATTTTCTGTAATCCAGGTTGGACGCTCCGTCAGAAACAAGCAGTGCTGTGTAAATATTAGGTTTAGAAAATAAACTGAAATGGCAATTTTCAAAAAAATAGTCTCATCTTTAATAAAAACTCAGGATTCTTAATATATCTTAATTCAGATTTTAGGAAAATCATCACCATGGCTTCTCAGATATCTCTATCAACCTGAAACCCAATACGCCAAGCAGCCACCTCCTGCTGAGTTAATACAAGTGAAAACCTAAAAAGAGTTGAATTGTGAAAAATGACAAAAATATGAGTATGTCCGAACAGAAAAAAGAGGATGACCAAAGTTAGCGCTGCTAGAATCCAGGTGCACCAGTTTTGAATGATTCTAAAACGTAGAAAGGATATATTCATTCCCTTTCGTCCATTACATCACCTGTCTTGTAATGAGTACAGGTTTTCAAACCGTTTGGTGCAAGTCCCATCCTTAAAGAATTCATGTCTTACTCAATCTATCGTCTATCTTTTCGGCAGTTTTTATCTCTTTTTCAAGATAATCGAACTGGGGAGTGGAAAAGTGAGCAACAGAATAAAAACGTTAATTGAAGAAAAAAATACCTAGAGGCTGCTGTCCCCTGCTAGGTATGAATCAAACAGTTACTGTCTTATGTGGTGGGAAGCGCATTAATGACGTTATTTTCTGACAGGAACAAGCATGACCTTTTGTCTGATGTATTATGCTGTTTTCCTTAAGTTATGTCTGATTTTAATTCTCAAACTCATGTCTTCCATCCTTTTAGCAACCTGATGATTGCATCCCATCTGCCAATGAAACTGAGCAGGTATGCACCTCCTGGAAGCACTTTCTGTCGTGTGCTTCATTATCTGTTATTGAGCAAGATTTATTTGTTTTCAGTTTCCATGTGCGTGTAGAATCATATTCTCTTTTGAGGAAGACATCTCTCAAAGCAAAATCTGTGAGGAAGCCCTTCAATCGTACATGCTCTGCAAGTTTTGATATCGGAACTTAGTTTGCTAGATGAGGCAGAGAAATGAGAGAGCTCTTTCCACTATAATTTTGAATGAGAGGAAAATCTGAATTTTCCTTAACTTTACTGCCAGCTCTGGCAGAGCTAAATTGCTTTCAAACAAATTTCTACCTGTCTGAAATCCTTGTAATTGAAAGACAGGCATTAGGTGCATATTTACAGTTTAATGCTTCTGTCTGTCTTTGGGGTAATCTAGAAAATGTTTCTTTAATCGCCGTTTCTTCAACACAAAGTACCTGGCCTCACCCCTCTTGGCCATAACCATCAAACCCAACGTCCACTTGGCTCATGACCTCCAAACTGTTAAGCGTAATTGTTATCGGGATTAGGTTTCATTTATACCGATTTTAAGTTTCTTAGTTTTAATCTGGTTGCCACTGAGGTCTCTACTTTTTTTACCTTCCTCGGCATTGAAGTATATGAAGAGGGAGGTATTGTAATCGTCGCAATGATCCTGAGATTTGATTTACTCACGTTTCAATCTCCCTGACCAGTAACGCGATGGAATGGCAAGTTCGCTCGTGGAACAAGATATCCGAAATATTTAGAGCTGCTGGGATAAAATTGAAGTGAGACCTTAAGGCATAAGCGAATTGTAGGTTTCTTCAAATTTAATGACAAATCACAGGAAGTCTGTCCTGTTCATCCGTCATGAAATAATGAAGGAAATAACTTGACAGTTAGATAAACTGAAGAATTTTCATCGTCAGTTAGCCATAGGCGTGATCAAATTTGGGCCAAATCTGCCCAAGTGCCGGAATTGTCTGTTGACCATAATCGTATCTTGAAATGAAAATTTCTTAACAAATCATTGATGAATACTCGGGGCCAGGGCTCTTGACTCAGATTGTTTCCAATTTGCAGTTGAACTGTTAAAAATTGCTCTTTCGTTCCATTACAATTCTCACAATCTCTACCATCTCTACTTCTAATAACTAGGCGTGTATGTTCCTCCCTAAACTTTCCTTATACTCTTGAAAAAATGCTTCCTTCCGTGTTAAAAAAATTTCAACCCATCAGAATCATGATTGAAGGTTTCATTAGAGTGGATTGAAAACATCAGGTAAAGAAGAAATTCAGAGATGGGTAAATTGATTTCTTCTCTTGCTGCCTGACAACTGATTTACCTGTTACCTGTAATGAGACCTGAAAAGGCATGCGCGTGAGAAACGGATCTCTTCAAAGTAAACAGTAATGGAACTGACAAAGCCTTTCGATTTGGACGGCTCCCAAAATTACATTCAGCGACTACAACGTATAAAATCTATTCATCTATTTTCAAGCTAGAGTTATAGCGTCTGCATGACCCTGAAATATGACAGACAGACTCCCAAGTGATTTTGATTTTGTCCGTGCCAATATAGAAACCCACAACCATGTTTGGCACTTCACATCTCAAATTCCCATCAAATGTTATATTTAATGGTTTGAGTTAATGTGTCTACAGACATATGTATATGTACTCCCAGTGCTTTTCGACCTTGTGGTTCAGTAACTGTGGAGATTCGTCAAACTTTGTCGAATTTTTGACGATTACAACAGTTTCTCATATGAGAAAGTAAAAAAAGGCTCCAATGATATAGTGCATTCTGTAATTCACCAAATTCTAACTTTATGCTTTGCTATAGTTTGACCTGTTGTCATCTCCACTGCAAAGGTTATTTTCCTGAAGTGGAGTTGTGAAGCATTTGAATCAATATGTTGTTTTATTTGAACAGGTTTATTTTCTCTGCTTGTTTCCCTTGTTTTCCTCGAAAACTTAAAGTACCATGATGTCCTAAACGGAAAAGTTAGTGCCAATTGATTCACTGTTTTCCAAGGTAGTTTTTTATTTCTGGCACTCACAATGTACATGAGATTTTCTATTACAACCTTTTCTCCAACCCCTTGCTAGAGACGCGTGATGCCCTTACCTTTAGCTTATTTTCCATGTGTTAGGAGTACAGTTTAGGAAAGTTTAGGGGAGATTTGACTCTCTGCTATGTATGCATTGCAGAGCGCATACGTCTGCTCCTCTGGGCCTAATTTGTGGTTGGCAGGATCCTTGAACCGTATATTTTGGCTCACAATACCCTGGCCATGACCACCACTCTAGTTAAACTGTCGATAAAAAAAATCCATTACTAAATGGTGGAAAGTCTGACTGATCCTACCTGGGATTTGCCTCACTGCATTTTCAGAATTGAATTGAACACATCGTTACACATTTCTAATATATTTTTCCTACTTACAGTTTATCAGTAAGTCTCCAAAAAACACAGTAGCTGAAAGAGTATCAAAAAATCTTTCTTAATACTGCAAAGTAACTAAAGAAAATGATTTGAAATTCTAAAAGGGAATTTCTCTGGGTGTCGGGTGGTGTTGTTATGTCTTTTTTTGGGTTTTCTCCTAGTTGCATGAGTACTTTTGGTTCTTTTATCCCACCAAAGGCAACACCTGGCTGGATATCTAGCCTCGGTTTCACCCAAATCAAAGTGAGGGTATCACCCGTTATTTGATCTTACTAAATGTCCATATACGCGATAAATCGTCAGATATAACTTTGTATCTAACTCCAGCTCTTCCAGTGAAACTGAGTGGAAATAATCTTATTTTATAATGATTTTACAAACAGAGTCCGTACCTCTGTCTTCAGCATATCTAAATAAATGAAAGGCTTGGCCTAATTTTGGTTTCCACAAATTTTATATATCGAAGATTTGTTTGGATGAATAGTACCATCTTTTATGAACTACTGGTACAAGATATACATGCGAATCACTTGTCATGGAATTTCTGGCTTAAGAGCAATGAATTCTCCATATTAATTTCACGCTTTGACCCAATTGTTGATTTCGGTACCACTGTTGAGTTTGAGTTAAAGGATTAAGTTTCAAAACTTTAATGACTTATTAAGGATCATCGACTGTAATTAACTTTTGCAAAGATGAAATATTTGTTTGAATGTTTATTCCTATCAAAAATCTTATCTTTTCCCTCAAAATTCAACTTTTCAAACAATAAAGTGAACAATATCTTTACATCTCCTGAATACACTTGCAGCCAAACCCACCCCATTAAACATAAACAGAATGAGGCCATGTATAAAGTCGGGGAAGTCATTCCGTTCAGGCTTTAAAGCTGAATGTCCAATGCTCTGCCATCTGCTTTTAAAAGTGGGTTTAACGCTTAGTGCCAATTACTCTGCTCTGACCATATCCACAGAATTCAATCGAGCTGCACAGAATAACAATTACGGTCTATAAGGTATAAATGGTAGTTACTTTTATTTTGGTTCAGCTCGACAGTATGGGATTGAAATATAGCAACATTTTACTGCTAGAGATATCGATTCAAGTTGTTTTAAATAGATACCATACAATAATATAAGGGCATCATGGAACAGAGGTAGAGAGAATGAATAATATCACTGCTCCATACCAAAACTACAAATGTAGCAGGTTAATAATAAGGTATCTGTTGTCCATGTAATTATTAATATGTAAAATGAAACAAATGTGAAAGATTTAATTACAGAGAAATGATATCAGTAATTATTATTATTTTTTGTATTTCTACTAATATGTATTTTAAATGCTATGTATGATTTATTGAATGTGTTTAAAATTAATTGTTATTTTAGCATCTGCTGTAACGTAATGCACACAAACACACGTTCTTAACATAAGTAATTATAATTTCATTGCCGAATTAGACAAACTTTAGGCATATATTAATTAACTTATTTGGTAATGAAAGTTTTACAACATAATAACATGTATTTTTGAAAAAAAATTTTATAGAAAAATATGTTCATTTGATTTTACAATTCTCACTCAGTTGAGTGCTTTCACAATTTCTCTTCTGATTGATTTTATTTGTTTTTTTACATTTTACATGAATTTGTAATCACAAAAAACTTAATGAGAACACAGTATAAATACTTGAGTTTAATTAAAAATATCAAAAGTAGTATTGTTACTTAATCGCTACATTTTAGAAACCGACTATATTGGCAAGAGAAGTCATGATACTGAGTTAAGGTATATACAGGGATTTTCACCAGTTTAGCCAATGGAAAATCGTGTTCGATGTTAAAATAAAATTTCATAGATTCATTTAGTACTTCTATTAATATTTCACTGTACGCTATGTCCAATTAAATAGTTACATAGGAAGAAACTGCTTAATACTTTATTTTCTGAATGCAAGCATAGGGGCAGTATCATAATCGTCAAAATTTTGACTTAGATTTTGACGAATTTACGGTGTGGCCTTTCCAGTAGTGGATTGTAGATTCTGGATTTTGGGGCTGAGACCGAAACCTGATTGGCACTGAAGATCCGCCGGTTTGGGCAAAATGCTCAAGCTGAAATTGTACGTAAGCCCAGACGCCCACGCTGGTGGTGTGAAAGTTGAGAGATTTACTGGCCTGTCGTCCTCATCTGACCACGGTTCAAAATTACGAGGTCTATCCCAAAATAGACCTCGTGTTGCTTAAAAACGGACCTTCATGTAACTAAACTAAACTTTTGAGTAATCTTCACGTTTTAGGTTTCTTTGAGTAAAACTAATATTTTTGGAATTATGTTTGTCCGTCCGGAATATCTGTGGGAATTGTGAATACGGCCATGCAGCTGAAAACGCAAATAAAGCTGACGAATGAAATGACTGCGCTTTATATAAAAATTGAAGATTTTGTCAAATTTCGGATTTAATGCGTCCACGCAAAGTCAGTCTCAAGTGTACAATGCAAGCTTCAAAATCGTGAAATGAGATAAATTGTACCGGAAGTTTGGTTTATTACTAATAATGTAGGTTTGCATCAAATTTTGGATCAAATCTTTCAAAGGGTTGAGTTACTGATTGATCTGGTGTAAAATGAACTTGATTACCACAAGCAACAAATTAGTGACAGATTAATTTTGGCTTATCATCTTTGCATTGAATTGTAAACATTCGTTTCTAAAGTTGCACCTGAGGGGGGGGGCGCCTCCACCCATTTGGGAGCATGAAGCCAGTCTATCAAGTTTTCAGGCCATCCATTTAGTAGAAAGTTATTCACAGGCATCGCACAAACAAATCCATTCAGCTACAGGTACCCAAGGACTGCCTGGGGTGTGCCTACCCCTCTCCAGCCCACTTTCAAAGTGGGTTCGCCCTGCCCTGATCTTCTCCCAGTAGACCGACTCCCTGCACAGGTGGTTTTCAGTTTCTAGAGAGAGGCTTGCTTTGTGAGTCATATTGCACTCTATGTCCTGACCTGGCCGAATGGAAAGTAACAACGCTGATTTCCAAGCTTTCCCCTGTACATCAATTCTCACTAGATTTTGGGATTTGACGAAGGGCTTTGGTGATTTGGCTTGGAAAACAGGAACGGCGTGAATGGGAATGTCCCCCTCAATATTGGATTAAATCCATGAAGAGGTAGGTTTTCTGGTTATTTTCCAATCCTATGTATGTGATCATGGGTAACTGAAAACACAAATAAGCAAACGTAATAAAATTTTACATGTGGATTTAAATATCCACCCCATATTCAAAGTTTCGGACCCATTCTGCATCACTGGAAAGATGCATCTAAATGAAATATTCTAGATTCTCTTCTATATCCCAAAGCTGAACACAAAATACTCAGCATGTAAGGAAATTCATGTGAATACACTCTGTTCGTTGACTGCTTACTTCATAGCGTATTACATTCTATTCTAATTTTGAGTTATTCTTATAGTGTTGCAATAAATAAAATCTTAATATAAGTATTTTCTTTTATAAGTACTATAAGAATAAGAAAGCAATAAAAAACTGTAAGAATGAGAAATCAATTTTCATCATATTTTAACAGGATCGTACTTTCTAATAAAATGTTACTTGAATTATTTTCCTCACATTAATTAACAGACATCCTAATCTCAAGAAAATAAGACAGTAACATTATTACGACATACATCTCCTAAAAAAAAGCTAAAAAGATCACTTGCTCCTAAAAAAAACGAGCGAAGTTCCGATTGCTGTAAATGTTAAAGCTCTGAATGACGGTGTCCTACAACAGACTGTAGAATCTCATCCTGATGAAACTGTCACATTATAATCGAGATCACTTCTTTTTTTCTTCTGCGTTCAGATGAAAACCCTACTCTTTCACTGAAAGAAAGGATATACTTTGAAGTTCTGCAGTTTTAGATTGGGAGGAGGTATCCAGCACTCTCGACCCCCATCTGCTTAACCTTTGAAGATGTATAACCAGGAATGCGCGACGGCTCTCTTTGAGATGATATTACGATAATGCCATGATTCTCATGGCGATGCTGTTTTGAAAATGGGTGGACAAAGTTATGTTGCAGAGTAGTTTGTCTCTTCAAAAGAAAAGGCTGAATTTAAAAATAAATAATAAGTATAAAATAAATCCTTATAGTTTTATCTTTCATTTTAAAGGATGAAAAAATTTTATTGCCTTCTATAAAATATAATTGATAATTTTTTCTCTCACTTAATTAGAATTTCATCACAGGAAAATAAGTGATAATAAGTACGGTGATGGTATACCCTTTAAAAAATAAATAATAAACCTTCTTTACAGTGGTGAACGAAAGCCCTTAGTTTGATGTAGAGTTAAAATGTAATGATTCATGGAACAAAAAATGTGAATGGCGGCTCCTCCATGAAACCACATTTGGCACCGAGAGACAACTTTTTCTTCACTTTCAGATGAAACCCTCTCTTCATCTTTCATTAAGAGATACTTCTCTTAGCTCCAAGCACCGATCGGAAGGACCAAAATTGAAATGATTTCAGCTTCCACTGCTTCTTGAACCTTGAAGAAATATAAACTGTATCTGAAGGGAGTCCGTATTGAAAGATGACATGATAATGCCACACTTTGATGACAGGGGATGTTAGAAAATGGTACCTAAGTTGATGCTGGTGTATAAGATGAAGTTGCATCAAAATGCTTTGAAATATTCTTTAGATGAGTCTGAGTGGGCAATTTAGGATTGAAACAAGACGTCCAGCAGTCATAAAAAAAGTTGTTTGAAAAAAATGGCAACAATTATGTTGTATTTGTTAAAGATAAGATAGTGTTAAAAATAAAGAAGTTATCTGATGGGAGGTTGTTACAAATGAGAAAGTCGTCATCGTGTCTTATGGTTAAAGAGTTCACAGTGATATAAAGGGGAATTGGGGAATATTTAGTCAACCCCTCTACCTTATGATTTTAATAATTTACAAAAATTTAGCGAATTCCTTATACAAAATAGAAAGACTCCTTTTGTATTGAGAAAATACTCCCTTTAACTGAGATAGTTAGAATTTACCTAGATTATTCCAAGGATGCCACAAATTGTCAAAAGACTATAAAAGGAATGTCGGAAGATGGATACTAGAGTAAGTTATCGACGGGAACACTCTTGAGCTTGTCTGCAAGAGCGAAAGCTTGAGCGATGGCTGGAAAGTGCCAGCATTGCTGGCTATTATTATTTGTTGATCGTTTGTGCTGCTGATCTGGTACAAGAGAATATCTGCCCTGTGTTTCTTCAATATTTGAATATGCATCATTCTTTCATTATCCTGCTCTTGACCACGGCCATGCACCTTATACTTTTATATAGTAAAACTGAGTAAGAAAAAGGCGCAAATCTCCTCCTGTAATTTTTTGTAGTTCTTAGATTCTAGTAAATTTTTTGATTTAATTAAAATGCTTAAAGAAAATATGAATTATTTGCATTGAACACGATGTTCTATTTTCGTTTCATGTTGGAAGTAATGTTTATAGGTGGTTTACAAATTTATAATTCGAAATGGAAAGAAAAGTATTAGCAAAAAATGTTCATGTTCATCAAAATGAAATGCGTAGTATTCTAATTGTTAATTCAGTATTCAATTCTACCAAATCCGAAAAGGTACTATTAATCTTTTTAATCATAAAAAAAAGCTCTCTTATTTTGATTGAATGAAGGAATTTAACTGAATGGATTACTGCCTTTGCTGGGAAAAATCGTACTCTTTTCAAATATCAGTATTTAAAGACAGTTTAATATGGTTGATCAATATAGAAAGCTGAAAACCTGAATCATGATTTAATTTGTTTCAATATAAGAAAATAATGAAACAATATTTGAATGAAAGGCCCATAAGGATCACCGTGGCTAAATGAATGTCTAAGAAATGTAAATGAATATAATAAAAAACTCGAAGACTTATTATTCTGTAAGCAATATTAGTACAAACTTAATATCTGGGGCTCTGCTTTAGTTTGAAATTAATCAGGAAGCAACTTTGCAGTGATATTCAATATTGCAAATTCCGGCATTTTCCCAATTTTCAGTATATCCATTTTAAGACAGACAACAACATGACTCCACTGATTCACCCATGACAAATATCCTGAAGTCATCCAGTTTGAAATTTCCGTAATTCGTTTCGTGGAAAGGGTACTAAATCAAAAGAGATTTTTTCGGAAATGTTTGTACTAAATTTATATTTATTACAAAGCCTGTTTTAAATTTGTTCTTCGAATAACCGGCTATCGCTTCATAAAACTAACATCAGTCATTCATCGCAAAAACATTTTTACATCATCTTAAAGATGAAACAATTAGCTTTTCAATGACACCGATATTATATCCATGCGACATTTTTTTCAATTTTAATTAACGTTTCATGAACTTTAACAATGTTTTTATTGTTGTAAATAAAATTCAAACCATCTCATTATTTCAGCAAATCTTTTATTCATGAGCTTTTGGAAATGTTACGGTCGTGATAGTATAAATTGGTTTCTTCAGAAATTAAATCCAAAGCATAATTTTTACTTTAGTATTCACTGCATTTCTGAAATATTTTATCACACCTGCTTCAAAATAATATTTTTATAAAGCGTGGTAACAGATATTTGATTTCAGGTTTGTTTTTATTGTGTGTGATTTAGATTAAAATGATTTTCATCCTTTCTTCAAGCATTTAATCTCATGCTTTCCTGCAATTTTAAATTTATGAGGCGTGGAAACGCTTTCAAATTTTTGTATATTGCATTACAAATAATTTTTTATTAAAATTTTAGTCAGGCTTACAGCCAATTGTGAATTTCCTCAAGTGATAACTCATCAAGTTTGGTATTAGAAACTAGAAATTACAGCCTGAAACTAGGAATTAGAAAAAGGCAATAATGTTCTAGAAAACTAACTAATTTTGAAATTTTATTGTCCACCTCCTATACTCCCGGCTCTTTTAAAAGTCTATAAATTTTTTTCTGCCTCATTTTTTGTCCCCACTGGTTTACACGGGTGTCCAGCATGTTCGGCTTTTGCGACCATATTCAGCGGTAGCCATTCTACCGATCGATGAGTGATAGATGAATTGAGTGAAAGTTATTTGAAACTCAGTTTGTAAGTTGCTGCGATGCATCATACAGAATTGTATCGCTGGCATTTTAAAATTTACGTCTTTAAATATTTTACTATCTGTCAAATACAATAAAATATCCAGTTCTTTTGTTCATCTTTCCTGAGTTATCGCCGCTGAAACTGCGACGGGTAATGCTATAATTAATATAAAATACAAAAATAAATCTAATTTAAATAGTCGAACCAGCTGGTCGCCGAAGGCGGCTAGTACATATATGAAAGAGAAAGTCGCTCACTGACTCATTACTCTATCTCCTAAAGCACTAGGACTAGAAACTTGAAATTTGGCAGGTGTTTGCTTCTTGCGTAGTAGGTGCTTTCTAAGAAAGGGTTTTTCGAAATTTTAATTAGAAGTTAATTAACTGAAAATTACCTTAACTTTTAAAATTTTCCCGATTCAGAGCACATTATCGCACATAAACCATTTTAACATTATCTTAAAATTGAGAAAATTATCTTTTTAATGGCACCAATTTCATTTCTATATTTTGTTTAATTTTAATTAGTTTTTGAAAATGTTTTCAGACCTCAATTTCCAACAATGTTTTCATTGTTATGTCTGCAGATTTTTTGGAGCATGGGCGGAATAGCTCCTTCATCGATTTAGAAAAAAGAAAGGAAACATTATCATGAACTGATGATGGCGAGTTACGTTTTCAAACTTATTTCTGTCGATATTTTGAGAGGAAATTAGATAAATATTTTGTAAATTATTTATAAATAGGTGTGATGTCTTTTTATATATATCTATTGTAAAAATTTTGATGCGTTGTTGTTGTTTGTTTTGAGAAAATATATAAAGCTTTTTATTTAAAAAAACAGACTTTGCAGTTGTTGGCATTCCGATGCAAAAACTCAAGAACAAAAATTCCTACTCAAGAAAGAAAAATCAACTGCAACTAATAATACAGACATCATATATTATATACAATAGTGTACAGGAAAAATAATTAAGGATATTCTGACTATGAAAATCTAGTTTTAAATACAGAGAGATTCAAAAAGCAGGAGAAGATTTAAAATATCTATTTCTAATGAACGAAAATAGAGAGACATATACGATACATCACTAGATAGAGGAAAGTTCAAAGTTTTACTTCATGCATTCGGATAATCCCGGTAAAAGCGAACATAGTCCAACACTGGTTGTTATCTTCATGCAAGACGATGCTCCACCTCATTTCCACCATGAGGTACTGTAGTATCTGAATGACACCATTCTTACCCCTCGCGAATTTCATCTATGGGGTACACAAAACACAGCTTGTATGTACTACCTATGCCTGCTACTCAACAAGATCTGCGAGATCGAATTGTTACAGCAGTGAGTTCAATAACTAGGAATCATTTATTGCGTGTGTGGCAAGAAATGGACTACCGATTCGACGTTCGTGGAATAACCAACGGAGCTCATGTTGAATACATAAAACTCTGAACTTCCCTCTATCTAGTGATGCATTGTTTATGTCTCTGTAGTGTTTGGCTACTGCTGGCGATAGCTGATAGGACGCTTGGCGCAACTCCTCCCTAGTCTAGGGTTGCTTTCTGTAAACGAGTGAGTTTGAGTGACGAACTCGAGAGGTGAGGTGAGATATTTAGGTTTAGTTGTGGTCGTTATTTTTGGAATAGCTCTGGCGTTTAAGGTTCAAAATACCGCACTGTATCTTTTATGTGTGCTGCTTGTCTTGTGTGTCTGAAGAAAATTATTTTTCTAAAATCTGGTGTCTTCATTTCAAAAATACAGCAGCACTACAGTCTCTATCGATTTTCGTTCACTAGAAATAAAATTTTAAATCTGCTTCTTCTTTTTGAATCACCCTGTAGTGAGAAGACGCGTTAGTGTTTTATATCCCACACAATATTCTGACTGTTAAAAAAAGGCAGATTTGTAAGCCGTTGTACCCACGGCTCCGCTCGCGTTTATCTGTTGAACACATGCGAATGAAAAGGCAAAACGCAAATACAATTATTTCGTATAGTTTTTGAGTTTTAATATACAACCGCTTATATGGTTTTAGGACCCTCAATCTTAACTAATAATACCTAATAAATAACTGCTTTAAAGGTTACACTTTTGGTCTCACCGTTTGGATCATATATACAAAGATTGCTTGTAGTTCTTACTCCAGAACATGCCATGGAGAAACATTTATTTATTTATTTATTTTCCCACGGCGGCGCAGCCTACCCAGAGGATGGAGTTTCTAACTTAAAAACGGCAGCTTTGTTTAGCATCGTACACTCATCCCAAATGATAAGTTTGCAAGTTTGATTTTCAATCATTTTATCTGTAACGGAGAATATGCTGTACGGCCATCATCCAAAAGTCTGCTAGCTACCCAGAGGGTGGAGTTTCT
>BGPR01034516.1:0-16437 GCA_013235015.1 Araneus ventricosus
GTTCGATTAATATTAATGTGTATATCATACTGCGAAATATGTTTTAAGAGCGAAATGAATAAAATCTTAAGTAATTTGTTCTAACTATTTTAGCAGCAAATCCAGATTAAATCAAATTCTATCCTAATAAGTAAACGATATTGAGAATAATAAATTTTTATTTAAATTTCAGATAACAGATGAAAAATTCTGTTACGTTTTCAGGTGGTTTTGTTTTTGATTTAAGGGGTCGTAACAGAATTTCTATTGTATAGTTTGGAAGCAATCTCCAGCTTAGAAAATTGGTAGAAGGATACATTTTCGTATCTTTTGAATATTTCTGTTGAATTCATAGGCTTTCTAAAAAAAATCAATATTTTTCTATAATAACTTATCCTTACCAATTTCAGACCTTTTTGAAAAATGATTCTCTTTGTTCGTATTAATTTGTAGTATCTACATAAATCTATTTCTACAGATTATTTATTGAAAAATTTATTGTTTGCAAAAATTAGCTAGAATTGATCAATCAGCATATTAAGCAGCTTCTTACCGATGATCATATTAGAATTGAGCTCCAATTGACAAAACGTTTTGACAACCCAATTCAATTACATGCGGTTAATTGGCATATCTTTAAGGTGAATTGTGTACGATTATTGTTTTTTATATGGATGAAATAAAAGTAATTTAATGTATTACGTTACTTACGGTTGGCACCTGTCACTTCCTGTTTGAATGTATCGTGTCGCCCTCTTTAAGTTTCGCTATAATTTTCATTTTACCAATCCTGCTCGTACAGAGCAGACGCATGTCTAAATGTTCTGTTCTAAACTTTGCGTTTGAAGTGCCTCTTAAACCTCTAGTAATCTTGAAACTGTTGATAATTATTTGTTGGTAGTAATAAAGTCTATGTTATGTTGGAGATATAGTATATTTTTTCTCTACAACTGTTCAATCGACGATATAAATCAAATGCTGGCATACCGCCACATTTAGGTCTACCGCCTCCCCTTACATTTGGTCCGTCATAATGTGGAGCGATAGCTTTGAAAAATATCGTTTACCCCTTTAAACCGTCAACGAGGCACTTTCAAAACTAAAATTAATAGAATTAAAAGCTTCATAACGGCGTTCCAGCCTTCCAAAGATTCCTTTAAGGACAATAATGAATTAAACAACAACAAGTGGACTTCCGTTTAGGGTAATCCGAAATGACTAGATGATATAAAAATTGCATTGTGTGGATCTTAAAGACTTTTCAGAAATTACTGTCGATATGGAAGAAGAAGTTCAAGAAATCAAGGCAAGCCTTTTTGTATTTTTGTCTAAATATGACAAAGAATCAGAAGCTGTCAATATTATACCAAAAAGTAACATCAAGTTACCGGATCCACCTTTGCCTAATTTTAGCGGCAAATTTCAAGAATTTGAACTTTTCAAAGTGTAGTTTATGAATGTAATTTGAACTAATCCATCATTAAATGAGATCCAGAAACTCTGTTATCTTTAAAGTGCACTCAAAAATGATGCGTCTTTAATTCAGAGTGATCTTGATAACTTTGAATCACTCATGAAAGCTTCAGACATTCGATATGAAAATAAAAGGGTTCTGGTGGATATCCGTATTGCTGAAATACTTTCTATTACAAAAAAATGAAAATCCTGCCCAAATCAGTCTTTTAACGGATACTGTTCGAAGTAATGTACGCTCTCTGAAAAATTTGAAAATGGTATCTAATCAACTTTCAGATGCTATTATTCTTTATATATTAAACAACAAAATTGATAAAGAATCACAAAGATTGTTTCAAATTAAGCTTAAGATCAACTGAAGTGCCAAGTTCGAATAACTTTTCGTTTTCAGAAACTAGATGTATTCAACAAGAATCGATTAGTAAGACAGATTTCGCAAAAAGAAATATTCCAATAAAAAGAAAAACACTTCCGCTGTCAATGCAAATAATACTTCGCGGTTGAAATCTTTTCTAACTAATAATAAACAAAGTAAAAAATGCGTCATCGCTGCGTGTAATTCTTTTCATCCATTATACAAATGTGATAAATTCAAAAATCTTTCTCTTGTACAAAGAAAGGAATTAGTAAAAAATAATCGCATTAGGGGGCGCTGCTTGTCTTCTAGTCACTCAATTAATTGTACGAGTTTATATTGCTGTCTTAACTGCAGAAATAAAAATGTTAACACCATGCTTAATATCTTACTATGTGAAGACAGATGTATTGCTCATCCGAAAACTAACATAAATTATCCTGGTTCGGCAAGCGAAGTGCACGTTGAGTCATCTGCCCACGCAGTGACCATATCTTGAAAATAAGAGTCTAGTAATTCCACAGAGAAAGGCTTATTGAATACCGCATTCATTTACATTAACGGTCCAAGGGGGGAAATAAAAGTTAGATGTATATTCGACTCAGCTAGGGATTGCAATCCGGCACCAATTTCAATCCGGTCGGATTCGGCCGGATTCCCATCAATCCGACCGGATCCGACGGGATCCCGCCGGATTGGACACATCAAAACTATTTTGCCTTTTCATTCCAAAATCAACTGTATTAAAGATGACAAACTGAGTGTGTTACTAAGTTTATAAAAAAAGCTTTAATTTCTTATGAAATCAACTTTATTTACACTGTTATAATTAATCAACATTTACGTATGAATCAAAAATAAAAATTTAGTACAGTGTAACTAGTTAAATTGTAATTGTTATATTAATTTAGTAATGATTAGATAATGACGGGCGGTTAAATTTTTAGTCTCACTTACTAGATTTCACAAATGACATCAATGATAACTTGTAATGTAACTTATATTGTGTAAGTAACTTATATGAAATCTAACTAAATCAAGCTTATCATCTGAGATCACAATAGTTAGGTATTTTACACACGCCAAGCAGTCTCATTCTTATAATTATGACAGTCTTCATGAATATGTTTAATTAATGGCACAATTATACAATAACGAGTTTAGAACTTCTTCGTATTTTTTAATATACTTACTTTAAATTATTATTTTAAGTAAAACAATTTTAAAAAACTCACTTTGGTTTTGAAAAAATTATCGTAGGAAACAAAAATTGTTAACTGTGTCATCTGTCAATCGACTTCTTACAGAGCTACAAATATAACCAACGGCCTAGAAAGCCCTTTTTGCTTCTAAACTTGTTGGTTTTATTGTCAACAAATACTCATGAATAGAAAACAAGTATTTTCCTCGAACTCCTTCACTTTCACATGCAGTCATTTCCTTTCTTAATGTTTTCTCATAATATTTCTCTTTTTTTGGTATTTATGCTCTAGGTTTTCATATCTTGCTAGATTGGCATCTGTAATTCTTTCTGTAATGTCAAATCACTTTTCAATGGCGATGAATCTGAGTTATTTTCCACTATATTATCTACGTTTTCTTTAAAGCTACCATTTTGAACAACCCTTTCTAAGATATTTTTCATTTCCAGTCTTACAATTTTTTTAGGCATAGTAAATGTATCATCAGTTCGTCTTGTATCAGCATCATATTTTTTTTTATTCTGTAAGCATATTAATATTCCTGTTTTCATTTTGAATTGGTTTCAAAAGTGACATGTTTGTTTTAGAACTTTTAGACTAGTACCTGCAATGAAACACAAATAGGTACATACAATTTAAAACGTTATTTCGGTCACTATGTAAGAAGAAAGTCGTATTAAAAAGAAAAATCAGAAATATGGATCGTTACTCAATTCATTTCTAAGTCTAATTATCTACTTAAATCATTCTCGTACTTGTAAATGCAACATAAACATAATTCATCTATCAATTGAACAATAAGAATATCTATATGTGAAGCGGGTGAGTCAGCGTCGAACGACTCGTACATACCACGCATTTAAGTACCTACTCTTGCAACAACGCGAGTATTTTTTCAAGAAATCGACTTCAAGTATTTTTTTTAATTTGCCGGATCCGGTGATCGGATCCGGCAAACTGGTGCCGGATCCGGTAGACGTCTAATGATGTCGGATCCGCCGGATTACCGGATCCGGTTTTCCGGATTGCAATCCCTAGACTCAGCGTCGGAAAATAGCTTTCTGACGTTGAAGGGAGCAGAGATGTTAGGATTAAAGAAAATAAAAACAAATTCAAGTGTGCAAGGTCTGAATAATTCTGTATTAAAAATAAATTACTTTGCTAAAGCATCAGTTTCGAACTTGGATGATGCATTTCATTTAGATATTGCTATTTTTCTCACACCGGAGATACTTAAAACAAACACATCCTTCAAAACAGATAAATATTTCGAAATTTACCGTTCCAACAGGTTGTATTCTTGCTGATAAAGATTTTGATCAACCTTCAGAGATTTCTTGCTTATTAGGAAGTTAACACTTTTTTGATATTTTTGGTCCAAACCAAATACAATTTCCGTACTGTAACTTGAGATTAGTCGAATCTAAATTTGGATTTGTTGTTGCAGGATCGTATAATGATGGATCGTGCTATTCAAATCATCGTTTCCTTTCTAAGGGTTTGAGTAATTTAGATAAAACCCTACGCTCTTTTTGGGAAACGGAAATTATTTCTGAAGAGACCCTTAATTTTAGCGATGAACTTTCATACTGTGAAGATCACTTTGAAAAACACACATTAGGAAACCTTGTGGTCGATGTTCGGTATCTCTACTATTCAAACAAAATATTCAAGAAAGCGTGAATTTGAGAGATTCTAGAACCATTGCGTCTAAACTCCTCGATAAGCTTTGGAGACATCTAGACCGTGATCACAAATTAAAAGTTCTTTACACAGATTTTATTGATAAGTATCTTGCTTTACATCACATGGAAGATGTCTCGAATGTAGATGTAATGACATCTGATGATGGATACTTTTTTCCACATCACGGCGTACTAAGACCCGAAATCGTGCTCTACTCTTGAAGGTGGATTTTAATGGGTCACAAAAAACTAATATAAATATTTTCCTGGATGATGTTATGTGTAAAGGAGGTGTAATTCAAGAAGACTTGTTTTCTATAATGCTTCGTGCACATAAATATGGTTATTTCTTCAGCTGTGACATCTGTCACATGTATAAACAAATTGAAATAAATGCCCATGAAAGACACTTTCAAAAACTCCTTTGGAAAAAGTATCCCAATAAACCTGTTCAAATTTTTAAATTGAGAACAGTCACTTATGGAACAACGCTGCATGCTACCTATCCACGCGAGTTCTAAAGCAACTTGCAATGGACGAGAAAGACAATTTCCCCAGGGAAGCTAACATTGCTCTACAAGATGTTTATTTGCATATTTTAACTACATGTTCCAGTCTCAAACAACTTGAAATATTATCCCTTTTAGTCCGGACATATTTTCATCTTTAAATTTAATTTTTTTTTGTTTATAGGTAGCCTTGGATCCAACTGGTACTGTAAAAAATAATTTTAAAAATTTAGCATGTCGCTCAAACTGAGGAGCTCACCCGTACAATCGTGCAGGTAAGGCTTTCTCTGTGTCAACGTGAACCCGTACAATCCTGAGGGTTAGGCTTTTTCTTTGTCAATGTGAACCCGTACGATCATAATAGTTAGGCATTATCTATGTAAGCTTCACCTAATTTATTTTTTCATGGTTTAGTTTTCATTCAATATCAATTACTCAAATAAACAAATATTTAAGCCTTGTAATAAATAATTTATAATTTATAAGAAACCAGATATTTGTAAATAAGGAAATTACAATTTTAATGACTAAATTTTTTTAACTGAAAATATTTTAAGCAAATCTTAGATTTTGATAAACATAAATATACCTCACATTTCTCACACCGACTTTTAGAAGTGCTTTCTTCTGAAATAATAAGGGATAGTCCTGTGTTTTTAGAAGGCAAATGAAACTTCACGGATCGTGCAATATCTGGTTGTTCGCTTTCCATTCTTTCTTGCACAATAGAAATTGCAGCGCCTTCACGAGATGTCGGATGGCCCCCTCAATCCCCTGCTTCTTTAGAAAATCTCCCTGCATTTCCTCCGATAATGTGTATTGTGTGCATATGCCTTTCCTATACTGAGTATATTCAAGGAAGGACCACCAATCATTTCCCACGATCATTAAGACTGACGTTATTTTCAGATGTACATTGTACATACGTGATCACTGTTCCTAGCGTGACGGCTTTTGTACCTTCTTTGTAGTTTCTTTGTCCGAACTGAATAATTACAAACACATGTACTGACACCAAATTCTTCTTGCTTCCCCAATAGTAAACTAAGGAGAATGATAGGATTTCTATGATAGAGGAAATCCAAATGCAGAACTCCTAGTGAGTAGTCTTCTTTGTTACGAAGCTTTCAAAGAGATACTTCAAAATACTTTGAAAGAGCTTGTCACATTTGAGTGCTGATACTGTAAAAACGACAATGCGATTTGCGGAAGTTTCTCGAGGAATACTGAAGACCGTTGGAGGCGGTGGGACATATTTCATGAAACTCTCTTGGAAAAAAAGCTAAAAGCAGAAAAAATTGTTTATATGTAAAATATTTCTTTTTTAGGTGATAGGAATTGAACCGTGTTTTTCATTAATTTTTTTCTTAATATAGTACCCATTTCAAGTCTTAAGGTCGTTACTTAATGATACAGTCGAAAGAAAACACCGATGCATGCATAGGATCACGCGAGAAGACACTACAGAAAGGAAGTCGATTTTCAGACAGTGAGCTCAAATAAAGCCGAACCCGCACTAACGTGCGGGTAAACAAATATTACGCCTAAAGAGTAATTATATTAACTCTTAACTAACATGTTTTCCTATTTTTCATTTATTTCAACATTAAATTGAAAATTGGTATCGAAGCAATTAAATATGTATTAATAATTAGCTAATTGCGACAGATTCATAATTCTAATGTTTAGCCCGAATTTTTTGCAAACAGAATTAACGCGATTATAATTGAAATATGGACTGTCTCTGCCGTCTTTTGAAAAAATTAGATACTATTGATATTCTTGAAACTAGAACAGTCGTTACTTTCCGGAATTTATTAAATACAACTCTCCAGGAAGCAGAAATGCTAGCTAATGCCTAACCCGCACGATGGTGCGGGTTCGGTCTTAAAGGGTTAAAGACTGAACTTATTCAGCTCTTCAAAAGTGCTGGAATGATTCTGCACAAGTAGTGTTTCTCACATTCAACCAGTGACTTCCCTGATTTACACTTTGATCAGTTATCTAAAGAAGACACAGTGAAAACTTTTGATGTTTTGTGGAATAGCTCATCTGATACCTTTTGTTTTAAAGTTTCTCTTCCCACCAATTTGATCTTCACGAAGAGAGATATCCTCTTCCAAATAGCCCACTTGGTCTTTTAGGACCTTTTATTTGACCCACTTGGTCTTTTAGGACCTGTAATAAGCAATACCAAATTCTTCATGCAACGTTTATTGCTCCTAAAATTAGAGTGGCATGAGAAGCTTCCTTCTGCAGTTTCCAACGAATGGACTGCATTTGTGAAATCCTTACCAGCCTTAGAAAAGCTTAAAATTCCAAGATGTGTCCTTTTAGAGAATCCTGCAAGAATCACTCTTCAGGGATTCGGCGATGCCTCTGACAAAGAATTTGGTGCTGTAATCTATCTTTACAGAAAGGTAAACCAGTACCTCGTAACAGTAAAATGGCTTCTTTAAATTGTTTTATTCACGAGAATAATATTATTCGTGTAGGTGGAAGGTTACAAAATGCATCTTTATCGCTAAATGAAAAAATTTCCTATTGTATTACACAGTAAGCATGTAGTAACTTTAATGATCATAAAATATTATCACGATAAATATCTTCAAGTTGTTTCTAATAATTTGCTGTATCTTCCTTACTTATTTACAACCCGCCCCAGCGCAGACTACCCAAGAGGGTGTAAGGCCTTCCACAGGCTGGAGGAGAAACATAAAACAAAAAAAGAACTATATTAAAAAAGAATTTACAAAGAACCCCAAGGGGAGAGCAGAACAATTTAAAAATCATCGTTTACAGCAATGAACTAAAAAAAGAGATAAAGAGCAAAAACACAAAGCACAAAAAGCTAACGAGCAAAAACACAAAACGCAAAGAGAAAAAATACCAAAAACTTAACATTAAAAACACAAAACACAAAAAGATTAATTGCAAAAACACAAAACGCAAAAACTAAAAGAACAAAAACGAAAAACACTAAACATTAAAAACGCAAAACACATACAAAAAACCAAACCAAATAACCAAACCAGATAACCAAACCAGAACCAGATAACCAAATTAAAATCAATAGCATTTAAAACCAAACAGTTACAAGCAAAAATCGAGAGACAATAAGCATTATAAATACTACACAAAAGCACACAAGAGATCTTACAAAAACTTTACAATGGACAAGATAACAATTCGAAAGAAAACAAAACAAATCCTAAAATCTTCGAAAACTGGAGAACAGTTAACCGAGTATTAGAATGACACCAAATTGAAGAAAATAATAATAATAAAAATTTCCAGAAACCGGAACACTCCAATTAAGTCCAAAACTCAGCACGGATTAAGCCTATTGCACATGTCCCCACAGAATCTGAAGATCTTTTCAAGCTGCAAAATGCACTCCCTATTTTTCAATAAATTTTTGAACTACTCGACCCGATGATTCAGTGCGGATTCTTTAAGATGATGCTCCTTAGTCAGCGGGCAATGAAAAACTTAGTGATCCCGTCACCTGGTCGACCTGAAAGGCAAAGTGGTGAGTTTAGTTTTTTGAATCTGTGTAGTTAATGGACGGTGTCCCGTTAAAAAGTAAACTAAGCATTTGTTCTGGACCAGTAATTTTTTATTTACACAGGACACGAAACTCCTGGCTCTCTTCCCCGAATTTGAGTCATAATTTTCCCAGTTATATTGCCAATCTTTCATTAGATTTTTTGTAATTTTGAATTTACCACGTGAGAGCGGGGTTTGGTCATTCATATTCTCGCCATCAGTTGTGGCCAATTTTGCATGGTGATCGGCGAGCTCATTACCCGGGTCGCCGACATGTGCTTTGACCCAGGTGAGCCCAACCGAGTTACCAGCCAAATATAAATTCTTTTTTGCCTCTATTACAAATGCAGACCTGGACCTTGCACTCCTCAAAGCCTTAATCGAGGATTGACTGTCAGTATATATATTAATTTTGAAGCCGTTCTCCTGGGCCCAGTGGACAGCGAAATTAATCGCCGCCATCTCGGCCTGGAAAATGGTATTATTCTTGCTCCGTTTGAATTTAAATATCTTAACGGGATGTTCATTTTTGAGAATGCACACCCAGAGCCCATAATCGTCTCCGTTCCTAGATCAATCCGTATACACCTAGAAGTGACTATTTGCAATTCAGGTTTAATGTCAAGAATTCTGAACTCAACTGGGACACTGGACAATTTAACAAAATGATCAAGTTCACCGACATCCAGAACACGGCTGATCTCGAAGGATCGGTTGAAATTCTTCTTTGGCTAGAAGGTAGAGTGGGGGAATTCCTGCCTGGACTCCCAGTACAGGTGTAGACGTAGACGTAGAGGTGGTCCTATACACTGTCAGGAATTTTAAGAGAAAATGGATGGTTGTTAAACATGTTTAACATTAAGTGCACTTAATGTTTTCAGTATTTAATGATACACACCAGACGCCTGAGCCATAGAGCAGGGCTTTTTCAACAACCACAAAATACTATGTTTTTAAAATATGTTTGTCTATACTAAAGTCATACTGGCCAATTAATGGTAGAAATCTAACATGCCAAGTTGTTCGTAATTGTATCGCATGTTTTAAAAATAAGTTTGTTGTATCAAATCAAATTATGGGTAACTTACCCAAAGAAAGGGTAACTCGCACTTTTCCTTTCAACAACTGTGGAGTGGATTTTTGTGAACCATTTATGGTAAAGTTTAAAAATCAGCGTAAGGGAGTGCTTAATAAAATATATGTCTGTATATTGTAAATCAGATTCTATGCCAACTTAGAAATATACCTATAATAATAAGTTATTAATTAAGTTTCAGATATCAGGTATAAAATTCTGCAACCTTTTCAGATGACTTTATTTAGGAGATATTGGTTTCTATCAGAAATAGTATTTCTCGGTTTGAAGGATTTAGCACCCCACAAAGGTTTAAAATAATGATTTGGACGAAAGCATTAGCAGGACATGTAACATCCCTTTTCGCAAAGCTGAGTTTCTATAATTATTACAAATTTTTTTAAACCCTTCTTCAGATTTAGGGTTAAAATTTCGCCAGAAACTTCTACAACAAATTTAAGCCTCTGAGGCATTTTACTTTATTTCTCGTTTAAGAAAACTTACAACAACTTGTAGCCGCACTACTTGCAACCCAATATTTACGCGATATCTTTACGATATTGTGGGGGATTTAGAATATCGTAAGGACATCGTAGGAATATCGTAAAATAGCTTGTGCTAATAGGGAAGGCAATACAAAATTCTTAGAAATAATTGATTTCATTGTCATTGATTTAAATTTTTATTGGAGCAATATCATCTGTTTAGAAATTATATTTGTATGCATGTCTACCAAAGCAATCCATTTGGACTTTGTCTCTGATTTTACTTTCCAGGCTATCATTGCCTGTTTAAAAAAAGTACTTCAGGAGAAGAGGTAAGAGTTCTAAAAAGTTTTCAAATAATGGGAAAACATTTGTAGGTGCAGATATTGAATTGAAAAAATTGTACAAATTAGTTAAATCTCCTGAAGAAACACTAATTAGATATTTTAATGACGAGCATATTGATTGGCATTTCATTCTACCTAGGTCTCCTAACTTGGGTGGGTTATGGGAATCGGGGATGAAATCCTTTAAATTTCATTTAAAACGCGTAGCTGGAAATTCAAATTTATTTCTTGAGGAATTTATCAGGTTAATTGCTGAAATAGAAGCTGTTTTAAATTCGCGACCCCAAATCCCACTTTCATCTGAATTTGATAACTTGGAGACTTTTTCTCCTTGTCATTTTCTAATTGGCAGACCTGTTACTGCAACTGTAGAGCCTCAACTTATTGATGTTAAAGAAAATAGATTAACGAAATGGCAAAGAGTAAATTGGTTATCCCAACAGATTTTGAAACAATTTGCAAGAAAGGGGCAAATAGGAACTACTTGTCTTAACTAAAAATGAATCTCTTCCATGTACCAAATGGCTTACAGGTAGAATTACAGACGTTTTGTTTGGTATAGATAACAAAATAAAAGTGGTAGATCTTAAAATCCTTGATGGTAAAATAATTAAAAGGAATGACAGAGATATTTGTATTTTTCCTTTTGAATAAAAGTGTGCTTATTGATAATTATCATTTTCATAATGCATGTATTAGTGTATCTTGCTTCCACTTGTTTTTTTATTTCATATGTTACTTATATTTTCAATTGAATTTGTTATGTGAATTTTTCTTAAATTTGTTTTTGTATTCACGTATCTGTTGAAATTAGTATTCCAACGGGCGCCGGGATGTTGGCACCTGTCACTTCCTGTTTGAATGTACTGTGTCGCCCTCTATAACTTTTTCTATAATTTTTACCTTACCAGACCTACTCATACAGAGCAGACGCATGTCTAGATGTTTTATTCTAAACTTTAGAGTTTGAAAGTGCCTCTCAAACCTCTAATAATTTTGAAGCTGTTGATGATTACTTGTTGATAGTAATAAAGTATATATTATGTTGGAGTTATAGTACATTTTTTTCTCTACAACTGCTCAATCTTAGATTTAAATAAAATGCTGGCATTACCGCGACATTTAGGCCTACCGCCACCCTTAACACTTACCACTATTTCTGTAAAAATATTTTCTATATATAAGCGTAAAATTGTAAGCAATTTGGAAACTTATCGATGGCTTTGCAGTTAATAAATTGCTGCTCCTAAAACTAAAAATTTAAGAGCGGCATAAGTAAAAAGAACAAAAGGCGATCGATGACAGAGACAACATGATACAAAGCTTTTACTCTCATGAAATCTATTTTGAAAGATTCCACGAATATTAGGTTATGTTGGATAAAGGCCCATGTGGGTATTAGTGGCAATGAGGCCACTAAGAAAGAAGCCGATGACATTAACGTTAAATTTTCCAAAAAATGGTTGAAGAATTACCTTCAGAGACTTACCTTGGAACGCTGGCAAGCTAGATGGGAACTTTCTCAGAAAGCTAGATATACATATGGTCTTCTTCCACGAGTTTCTTTCGATCGGTGTTTTGGGGATTTTTTCCTTAACCAATTTATGACTGGACATGGAGTTTTTCCTGTGCATCAGATGAAATTTTACGGCAAGAGTGATTTATGTCACTGTGAAAGGGATCAGGGTACAATAACCCATTATTTATATGGTTGTACCTCCTTTCTGCACATGAGACAGGCATATTTTCCTGCAGACATTTTTCGACTGGGCCTTTTGGACCTAATAGCTTTGGCTAGGGCAAGGTCTGGACTTCGATTGATGATTCAATTTCTTCTCCAAAAATGCCTTGCTTGACTTTCTTTTTTGAATTTTCTAAATTTTCCTTTGTATTATTATTTTAATGTAAATTGCATTTTGTTTTGACACCAGTCATTTACTGTTTCAGTGTATGTAATTTTTGTGTACCGTATGCTATCAATATTTATTATAAATTATTCACTGTAAACTTCTATTGGACATATATACATTGTTATAAGTAAACGTTGTTAAAAATCTTTTTCTAAATAATAAGCTTCTAAAGTATTATTATTGCATATATACTAGTATATTTATATTGACGTTTAGTTTGAACTGGTACTATTTCTATTTATACTGCATATATTACCACGTATGTTGTATATGGTAGTTTGTATATTGTTGTATATATTTCTATGTAATGTAATGTTTTCTGGGACTTTGGTATTGCAGGGAAGGAGTTTTAGGATGGGATGTGAATTTAAATGGATTTTGAACTCATTGTTCAAATATAGTGGACTTACCTCTATTAAATATAGCTTAAACTTGTGAGTAATTATTTCTAGTATGAAATGATAATTTAAATTTTGGCACTTTAACAATCCAGTATAGCTCCTGACGACTACAACAGTCAAATTTTTTCTTCTTCATTATCTTTGTTAATTAAATTCGTAATTACTTCTTGTTCGCATTTATTTATGATTCTTTTCATATGGAAACAATAATTGCAACATATTAATTGTATTAATTTTTGAGTTAATTAAAAGGAGTTGAATTTTATAGTAATCGAACATCGGCGTCAACATCGGCGCAGACTTTTGTGTGCTCTCACCACTGTTGGTTTTTGAGATTTCCTTCATTATTGTTCATAATGTCTGATTAAGGCTTCCATCTGGTACCCTTCATATGGAAACAATAATTGCAACTTATTAATTTCATATTATATATTTCTATCATGTTTTGATATAAATCATTCATGTTAAATATTTATTGGTCATATTTCACATGTGCATATTTTTAATGTTATAAGAGTATTTTCCTTTAAAACTTTTTGTCAATAACAAGTTGTCAAGGTACTATTACTATATTTATATTCGTAAATCTTTTTTGATGTCTTTTGTAAATGGGCTCTACTGTTGTGCATTTTGTATATATTTTTCGTAGTTTAATGTCTTTTTGAACTTGGGTTTATGGTTATTTGAAGAAATTTGTTATTCATGTTGGTAAATACTCTACGTTCCATGGGGGGATGAGGTGAGTCTCGGTACTTGCAGTATGGTTTTGGTGCTTTCTTTGTCATTTATAATTGGCTTCAGTCTACGCGTTCTGGGTCATTTTTCGGTAAAAATCTCATTTGTTTTTATTGCTTTTAGTAGCACTGAGAGGTTCTTTTGTCGGAGCAGTTTATTGCTCGACCGGTCATCAGTTTTACCGTGTGCCTTGGCGGTAAACCATTTACGATTGGTTACCCATTTATGGTTACTCTCATGAAAGACCAACTGCAGCTAATTTAACATTGAATTGACACTGGCGCAATTATTTTGTATTCTAATTAACACGCCACATTGATATAGCCGATATGAAACCGATCCCTATTGCCATGACAACGATGCAAAAAAGAATAAGGTATTTATTGTATTTTATCATTTTTCAGGACTAGTATTATTAAATTTAAGATTAAACTAGGCGCCTTCGGTAACCAGCTGTTCTCCCGTAATATAAATAATCTGTGACTATACTTGCAGCCTGGCAAAATAAACTGGCCGTTGTAGAGGCCGAGAGATTCTGCCAAAGTTCTGTTTTACGAGATATCTCGAAAATGAACAGCGTTGGGTGGCAGGAGACTTTGATGGCATATTTAGAGGGTATAAGCTTATATATGAAATAAATATAACCAAAATCGTTGCAATGGTTGGAGCCGGGGTAATCTTTTATGTTTTTTCCTCATAGAGAATGTACAGCGCAGTATTTTTTATTTTCGATTAACTTCTAAAATAGTCGGTGGCAGGCGACCATTCATCACATATATAAGCTTTCTTATGAAATAAAAATTGTCGAAATTAATCCTGTGGTTGATGCTGGGGAACTGAACCTCTGATTTTTCCCATTATTTTCAACTAGCCACCTTCGGCAAATGGTTTATTCGAAAGAAATATAATTTCAGTCGAATCCCTTATGCCTAATTTGATATTCTAGATTACCTAAGCAAAGTCATTTTAAATTGTGATAGACCTTTAACCCATCATCTTTTAATGCCCGTGCACTTGTTTTGTTCATTGTCTACATAAGCGTCCCCAATTTGAGTCAAGTAGCTGTCCTTGTCATGTAACATCTAATTGCAGCCTGTCGGTACCAATTTCACTTTTTTACGCAAAATAAGCATTTTATTTCAATATTAAAATGTCGTGGCAAAATTTACGTCCAGCAGCATGTTAACAGTATTAAAACATACTGGTGAAAAGAAATGAAACATGTTTCAGCATACTGGATGTATATCCTAATATAATAACTATCTTAAAGGACTTAATTTACAGATTTTGGAGCAAAATTTATGAAATAAAAAGAAAAATAAATTTCCTAGCTTTCCGCAATGGAAGAGGCATACTTAATTAAAGATTTGTTTAAGCAATGAAATGGTTTGAATTTCATTTCAACCATGAAAAGTATTGTTGTAACATACGCCTAAATATGTATTAGAAAATTATTCAGCCACTTAATATGTTTGAAAAGGTAATTTTTTCAATTTCAAATGATGTAATAGGATTTTGTTCTGTAATGTTTACGCAAGTTATTAAGGAAAAAGCCCGAAATTTCGGTTAATTTTTAATTAATTAAATTTAAGAAGAAACCATATATTTCTGAAATGTTTTTATCGCTCAGTTGACTTTCTGTTTAAGACAGCATTATAAGTAAATCTGGAGCTTAATTTAAAACGTAAAAGAAATAATTGAAGTGTTTGCAGTAAATTAATAAATTTCAAAAGTAGATTCCCACAGTGATTGTTAAACTAACATAAATTGTTAAGAAAAACTGTTGAAATTTTATTTAATTTAAAAATTACTGTTCAACTTTTAAGAACCATATACAGCATACTATTCGAAGAAATACATTTGCATGAAGAAAGCTAAGGATCTGACGTACGGCCAATTAATATTGGTTGAACCGAAGTTCTGTATATATATCAAAACAAACAAAAAACAATGGCCAAAAAATAGACAAAAATTTTAATAAATTGAAAAATATCATATAATATAACTAATATATATATTAGTTATATTAACGTCCCGTTCTGAAGCAACACAAGGGCTATTTTGGGACGGACCTCGTCATTTTGAACCGTAATCAGATAACGAAGACGACACCTTGGCTGCCACTGCCCCTCTCCAAACTTCCGCATCACACCAACGGCAGGACGTTTGACCACTACGTATGATTTGAAGTGCAACAAGCGCAATCCACGGCGTGTCTTCAGTGGAACCGGGTTTCGTACCCAGGGCCGAGACCATACCACTAGGCCACTGCGTATATATATATATATATAGGGCAATTTTTAACGGATTTCGTTTGTCGCTAGCAGAAAAAAGCACAAATAAGTATCATGAGCGAGCTTCTCTTCCTGACGAGCGGCTCGCTATGATATTTTTCTATTTTATTTTGGTTTTTCTCTATTTTTGCCATTTTGTCTTGGCTGTTTTGAGATTTTGTCTTGTGTTCCTAAGTTTGTTTTGATATATATATATATATATATATATATATATATATATATATAACAAAAAACAAGTGGCGGCTCTTATAGATCCCCTGACATCGACTCTTGAATAGCGTTCCTCGGCCCACTAATATGCTATTCACGGCCCACAGGTGGGCCACGACCCATAGGTTGGGAACCGCTGTCCTAAGGTATCGTCTTCTGTCAGTTTCACGGCTATTCAATTAATCTAATGTAAGTTTTATTTTGATATTCACCGCTTTGTACGGT
>BGPR01034517.1:0-16436 GCA_013235015.1 Araneus ventricosus
TCACTTCGTTCAGTTACGTATTGCTGACAAGGTATGCAAATCGGAGATGAAAATCAATTTTTCAAGGAAATCCGTGCATGTGTCCACAAAACATTGGAGATATTTGCCAACGTGATCATACCATTATTGTTCACTGAAAACACGATTTAATTTTTCAAGGAACACATGTTGTATAAGCTTATTTAGCAATTTTTCATATTGAAATTTTATAGGCCGTATTTTTCAAAATTTCAAACTAAATCTTTGACACAAACAAAATGTTTATTCTTACCTGAACAGTCAGACACATCTGTGGAGCCTCTCCTGAAAGTCGAGAATTTCCTGGGCATTCTACGCATGCTGCCTGACCAATGAGAGGTGATAGAATCCTTTTGGGCATGCTTCACAGAGGTTGAAGCCTGGAATTCGAAACTTCCAGCACCACAGAAATCTGGAAAATAAATTAGATTGCAGGTCTTTAAATCTGTGTTTGTATATGAAATGGAATTTTTAACGTAAAGCTGGAATATCTAGAATATATCTCAGAGAATTAATAAGGTATTTCCATTAAACATCCATTATACATGAAAACGCTGAATAATTTTGTACTACCAGAGATGTTAGTGATCTTTTACTTGCGGTAAAATCACGCTTTTTTATTCCACAAGACTTAGAAATTAACATTCTTTTTCAGTTTTTTCCACCTTCACGTTCTGCGCTCTTCTATCAGCTCTTATCTTAATTTCATGACTTCTGATTATTGTTCAGTAAATTATTTTTAAAGAAATATCTTGAAATTCTCCTAATTTGATTTAGATTGAAATAACTACACTCATTTATGCATGTAAGAAACTTAAAATAAATTAAAAATATTCCTACTTCATTAAAGGGAACTAGCTGAAATGACACTTGATTGATTTCTCTTAATGGGTTCAATAAATGGCCGAGACATTCTTCTATCTTACACATACATTCTTCGCTTTCCACAAGTTTGTATTCTTGAAATTCTTCTATTTTGATTTAGATTGGAAATAATTAACACACCAACTTATGCCCTTAAAGCATAAAAAATAAATTAAAATATTCTACTCATTAAAAAGGAGCAACAGCTGATCACACTGACTTGATTAATTTCTCACAATGAGTTCAATAAATGGTCGAACATTCTTCATTCTCCTATCTAATACAGGAACATTCTTCGCTTCTCCACAGGTTTGTATGTTGTGAAATATCTTCTAATTTTGATTAGACCAGGAAATAATTAACACACCTTTATGCCCTTATAAAGCATAATAAATAAGAATAAAATATTCCACTCATTAAAGGCGAACAACTGAAATGACACTTATTGAATTTCCTTTCACCATGTAGCAATAAATGGCCGAACATTCTTCATTCTTCTATCTAAACAGAACATTCTTCGCTTCTCCACTATTTTCTTATTCTTGAAATTCTTCTAATTTGATTTAGATTGAAATAATTAACACACCCTTTATGCTGTAAAAAACATAAAAAATGATTAAAATATTCCACTCCATTAAAGGCGAACAGCTGAAATGACACTTGATGGAATTTCTTCACACCAATGAGTTCAATAAATGGTCGAACATTCTTCTATCTTACTTATAACTTTCTTCCTTTCTCACAGATTTGCTTATTCTTGAAATTCTTCTAATTTGATTTAGATAAAATAGTGCTTACACCCTTTATGCCCTTAAAACATAAGAAATAAGAAATTAAAATATTTACTCTTAAAGACGAACAGCTGAAATGACACTTAATTGAATTTCTTCGCAATGAGCTCAATAAATGTGAACATTCTTCATTCTATCTTAACAGAACATTCTTCTTCTCCACAGATTTGCTTATTCTTGAAATTCTCTAATTTGATTTAGATTGAAATAATTAACACTCACTTTATGCCACAAAAACATAAAAAGCAAGATTAAAAATATTCTATAAATTAAGGGAGCGAACAATGGAAAATGACACTTGATTGAATTTCTTCACCAAGTAAGTTCAATAAATGGCCGAACGTTCTTCTATCTTAACAGAGAACTTGTTGCTTCCTTCTCCACAGGTTGCTTATTCTTGAAATTCTTCTAATTTGAGTTTAGATGAAATAATTAACACACCTTTATGCCCTTAAAGTATAAAATAATTAAAATATTCTACTCATTAAAAGGGCAGACAGCTGAAATGACACTTGATTGAATTTCTTCATAATGAGTTCAATAAATGTTCGAACATTCTTCATTCTTCTATCTTAACAAGAACGATTCTTCTTCTCCACAGATTTGGTTATTCTTGAGTAACTTCTAATTTGATTTAGATTGAAATAATTAACACACCCTTTATGCCATAAAACATAAAATAAAATTAAATAACAATCATTAAAGGAACGAACAGCTGAGATGACACTTGATTAATTTCTTCACCAATGAGCAATAAATAGCCGATGTAAGCAATTCACTCGAGCTTAAGACAGCACACATTCCATACGACGGCAAGTCTCTTGGAAATCCGGTAATTATAAAGGGGTCTATTCTGGTTAACAACAGGACAACCAACTCCAACAACCAGGTGCCAGAATAAGGTATAGATGGTTTAAATGTGAAAAACACAAGGATATACAGGTTGTACACAAATGAAGCGACTAATTTCAAAAATAAATTTTAAAAAAGCTAAAAATATTGAAACTACAGTTTTTTTTAAATAAGAGCACATCTCAAAAAGTTTTTTTTCAGATAGGTAACGCGGCGTTACACTGTTCTAAATTTGTTACAGCGAGAAAATTCCGTACGCAATGGCTACCGATCAGCAGAAGTGGATGTGTGTTTTCTGGTTTCTTTTTTTAGTTTCTCTAGAATATCACGAAAACTCTTCAGTTTTCACACTACATGTGAATTAACAATTGAAAGAGCGTAAAATTCCCTACAAATACATTCTAATACTTTTCCTCCAGTTTTAATATTTTCTCATATAATGGCTCTAAACAAATTTTTGATTTTCAGCAATTTGCGACCCCCTAGACCACCGAAATGGCATGTTACCTATCTGAAAAAAAACTTTTTGAGATGCGCTCTCATTTAAAGAAAACCGTAGTTCCAACATTTTTAGCTTTTTAAAATTGATTTTTGAAATGAGTCACTTCATTTGTGTAAACCCTCTAGAATCATCTATGACTTACCTCTACATTCCAGTATAGAGACTGATTGAGAACTGGCTGTTGTTGTTCCTTCAGGACACAAATTGCATACTTTTTGTCCTTCACGCTCCTGATAGGTACCTGCAGGACAGGACAGGCACGTTTCCAGGCCTGTGGGTGAATAAGTTCCTGGTAGACATATGCCTGTGAAATAACGGTAAAATAACTCTCACACACAGAAAAAATAATTTGTGAGTTAAAAAATTTCAACAGAATTCGTGAAAATCGAATATAGCCAAAAGAGTTAGAAGTAGCATTGTATATTTAAAAATATTGAAAAAGTAACTGTAGAACTCGCGTTTCTATCAACATAAGAAGCCTTGCAAAATGAAAATAAAATAACTGAAAAATAAATAGTTATTATAATGGGCTACTAGTTACATCCCAGATAGCAAAGAAAGCTTGTCTAAAAGGTTTTCGAAACCTTGTCGTCAGCAAGGGTAAAGGGTTGTCACAAAGGTTTCCATGACAAGGATTGAACCTTTCGGCAAGATAGCGGAAAAGTTCACTAGTCAACAAGAAACAAGGTTTTCTGTATGGTTTTCAGTAAGATTTCCCAAGCTTTTATTACAAGCTTGTTTCAAGCTTGTTTCAGGCCCTTCAAAAGGTTGTTAAGAGCCCTCCTTCGGCGGAAAAAATATAACTCCCCTCCCCCCTCCGAAGCCGTACCCCTACATAAGGGTCCAAACCCTTTTTTTATTCATCTCCTGGCGCCATCTTAGTCTAACTTAGAGTTATCTGAAATGCCAATTAAGAATCTTAATTCAAGCTTAATTATTAATTTGATTAATCTAATTTTTAATTGAACTTACTTGTACGATTTCGTAGTAGATTGTTACAAAACTTCACATTCCTCCGAGCCGGGGATCGAACTCGCGTTCATAGAGTTGCAAGGCAAACGCAATAACTACTATACCGGACGGGGCTACACAAGGTGGGACAGGTGGTTCATAAAAGCTTTCCTACGTCAATTTTTGCGGGAATGGTTTCCGAAACGGTTTGAGCGGAAATGCTTTCGCGGACTTGTCGCACGAACCTTGTCGGTGAGGTAGTTCATAAAAAGCTTTCCTATGTATACCTTGCGGCAATGGTTTCCGAAATGGTTTTCGCGGAAATGCTTTCGCGGACAGCCTATGGAAAGTGAAATGGCAACCTTTCCGCAACCTTCTTTGCTATCTGGGTTGAAAGTGCTGCCTTATATATACTTAAAACTAAAGTAGAAATAGAAACAAATCTCTCCTTTTACCCTTATTATTTGGGATAATTCAAAGAAACCGTAAATAATAAGGGTAAATTTGGCCACGTAGACCAAACTTCAAGGGTAGGTAAGGCCGATAAGCTTTCAGAATCGCTTAGGAACATGGGTGCGCAAACGCCATTTGGAGACAGCAGATAGCATTAAAAATAAAACAGCGCTGGACAAAACGCCGCTATCTTTCTGAATATTAACGATATTGAACAGGAATTTTTATATAAGTTACGCTATATATATGCTTCTGAAGTTGTGAAAGAAAAATTACGCTACCTTTCGCGCATGCGCAGTAAAAGATTATTTTCTACAAATACTAATACCTCCTTTAATATTCAAAGTATTTTCATGAAATTTTGAAACAATGCTCCTGTAATATATTGTCATGTACTCTGACATACAATTCCAGAGAGAACTCTGCAAGTTATAAGCAAAAAAAAAAACACGCGGAAAAAGTTGAGATTTTTTAAAGAAGTCTTTATATCTTCCCGAATATTCGTGCTATTTTTACGAAAATGCATGCAAATATTGCGCAGATCACACAAAATAATTTATAAAAGTTGTAAACCATTATTAGTTTCTGTGAAGCGGGGTGAGCCAAAATCCCTCTTTGAGTTCATCAATTTTTGGATGGTCCCTTGAACGCCCTAGCAACCGAATCTTTGATGTAAATTGTGAGTTAAAACCGATTCTTTATATGGTTGAAGTTCGAAGAAAATTCATACAGTCTTTCGGGAGATATTCGAAATCTGATTCTATAAACTTCACTTAGCCTTAAAATTTGGTCAGGCACAAGCGAGTGCATCCAGCTGCTTCATAGAAAGCTGATAATGCACATTTTTTCGAATATCTCCCGAAAGGCTGGATGAATTTCCCTCGAACTTCAAGCATATAAAGAATAAGTTTTAACAGGCAATATACATCAAAGATCCCATCCCGAGAGCATTGAAGGGACCGACCAGAAATTGATGAATTCGAAGAGGGATTTTAGATCACCCCGCTTCACAGAAAACAAATATTGGTTTGCAACTTTCATCAATTCTTTTGTGTGATATGGGCAATTTTTAAATGCATTTTCGTAAAAGTAGCTTGAACATTCGGGACGATATGAAGGTTTCTTTAAAAAATTCCAAATTTTTCCGCACATCTTTTGCTTATAAATTGCAGAGTTTTCCTTGGAAATGTATGGCACTTACTGAGTACGTGGAAATAATTCAGAGGAGCATTGTATCAAAATTTCATTAAAATACTTTGAATATTAAAGGAGATATTAGTATTTGTAGAAAATAACCTTTTACTGCGCATGCGCGAAGGGTAGCGTAATTTTTCTTTCACAGCTTCAGAGCCATACATATAGTGCAACTTATATAAAAAATCCAGTTCAATACCTTTAATATTTAGGAAGATATCGGCATTTTATCCAGCACTCTTTTATTTTTAATGCCGTCTGCTGCCTCCAGATGGCGTTTGCGCACCCATGTTCCTATGCGATTCTAGATGCTTATTGTGTGTACTCTTAAAGTTTGGTCGCTTTTTTGAATCACCCTGTATACAATTATTTGATATTTGAATTACCCGAAGCATTATTGCAACATAACCCTTTGCGATTGATACTCTGATAAGGTACTTACTAATTAAGTCCAGAAAGCAGAGGACTTAATAAAATACCTAAAGTTTAACTACTGTCACATTTAGTTCGCATACAGGATATGATAGCCGAAATTAAATTCACACAATGTAGTCTTAAAATATCATGTTTAAATAATGCAGAGAAATATTATTGTAGAAAATTCTGTGGATTTTCCTATGTTGTTAATTATTGACTTTTAGTGGAGCTAATTACATATGCAATTTGACGAATATTCGGATTAACAATATACATATTGAGATGAAATAAATGGCTCATTTTACAAAGTTTCTTTTTGAATAAAGAAATAAATATTTATAATTAACATAAGCTAAGACACGCATAAAGAAAACCCAATCTCCTTGGGAAAAAGTATGATGACAGTAATCAAAATGTTTTGTTTTTCTATGCTAAATCTATTGATCAAGTCTTGACGCTGAGTTGAAAGGCGGAATTAGCAGCATTCATTATCCTTCCATTGGGCCTCAGCCTTTCTCTGCGTTTGACGTTCCGAAATTAGACGTCTGTCGTAGCTTTAGAATATTTTCCACTTCATCATGGCAAATATAAATAATCATGCCCGTAAAGAATCGGTCATTTTTTTTGTTTCAAAATGCGACGAACCTATTGGAGCTTTCTTTGATAGATTTCGGACAAGAATCGATAATGAAGATTGTTCTGTCATTCTTTTTACTTTCTCGTATACGAAGTATACAATGAGAAAGTATTGTAATCGTCAAAAATTTCGAACTCGAGATTTTGACGAATCTCCACGTTTTAGACCTCCCCGAGTCCGAAAAACACAATTTGGGAATTATGTCTGTGTGTCTGTGAACACGATAACTCAAAAACTATTAGAGCTACGGGGATGAAATTTGGTATGTGGTCTTTAAACATAATTTGTAGGTTTCTGTCAAATTTTGGACAAAATCCGTCAACGGGAAGTCTGTCTGTCTGTCCGAAGTCATGTGAACACTATAACTCAAAAACTTGAATAGCTAGATGGATAAAATTTGGTACACAGTTTTATCGTCATGAATGCAGGTCCGTATAAAATTTTGGACCAAATCCGTCAAAGGGTTGACTGTCTGTCGGTCTGTATAATTTACTATTGAAACCAATCCGCTATCTCCACGCGCATGCGAACTAGAAGCAATCTTCTGTGCACTCGAAAGGAGCGAATTACGTCAGTTTGTCCTTGAGACGGCAAGAGTGAAAACTAGCAGTGTGCGATTGATATGCGTTTTAATCGGCAGGCATCGCTTTGAATTTGATTCTTTACCTAGATATTTTTTAATCACTCTAATGAGAAACCTTCTGATAGTCCTTGGATTCTGGATAACAGTAGGTTCGAATTTTTTTTAGCCACGCGGGGAAAGGAGAAACGGCACCTTTTTGGGGAAGTATACGAGAAAGTTTAGGGGAGAACACTCCCGCTGGTTTAATCACACGACAGTATCTTTATTATTTTGTAATTATTAACTGCATTTTGCTAGTTTTGCGAACATTGAATTCTTTTATGCTATGCATTTTGCGAAAAAAATTATGTTTTTCCTTCCTCTTTGCTGTAATTGATTATTCCTTGTCTTTTACTTATCAGTGGCAAATTTCATAAAATTACAAATAAGACTACAAACATCCTCCGTCCTAGTATTTAGACATTTGAGATACGAAACAAAAGCCAAATAATATGTGTTATTTAACTAATTAGTGTTCGTCGTCATGAATACTTAAAACTGTTTTCAACTTTTCGTGTAAATTTATATTTCCGGCGACATTCTTTTTATACGTAATATGAATTACTTTACCAGGTGTTTCTTTTTTGTTACATTAATTTTTCCCGTTGATATTAATTACCAAAAGCTATTATGAAATCTTTCTGATTGAAAACTTGGTGAAAACATGTTTTCTTGATTGATTAAATATTATTCAACAAAAAAAGCGTGTTTTCTACTGATTTAATTTCATTTATTAGGAAAACATGCAAGAAAGAAAACTTTATTAATCCTGCTGTTCTGTTCGGGTCAATATGACCCGAAACGTTTTTCAACTTCTTATACAAAACAACAGTTTAGAGATATTTTACTGACAATTAGTGACTTTGTTAGTGAGGGTGATATGTTATTTTTCTGAAAAGGATTTTCTTTTATTTATATATTTTCTGTCTATTTTTTGAAATTGTATTAAAGTATCGTTCGGGTCAATATGACCCGAAGCTGTTTTTCCGTAATTGAACGAAAGCTCTTGCACATTATATTATTAATTTAATAAGAAACGACATAAATAAATTTTTGAAAAGTCATTTAATGTGTTTTGTATAAGCATACAAGTTCGGTCAAGGTCAGGAAGAGCCATAGCTAGGCACGTGATACGATATTTTCAGTAAGGTTGTAGGATGCACTATCGAATCATTTCGTCTGTTTTGAGTTGCTTGAGAACACAACATACATACAGAAATATCAATAACTGTTGACACTATAATGACGTAAAAAATAAATAATAGCTATTCGCGCATACTTGACGGACACTGAAATAGTTCAGCTTATGGAAGCACCTGATAGCGAAGTGAAAGCCGTTCCTGAACATGAAAATCATACAAGTGAGGAAAGTGCAGCTTCTGATTATGATGAGAATATTGTAACTAAAACTACTGATAATGTTTAGCATATTCAGTCCAAACATCAAAATATAAACTGGTCATTGGATCAGGCTCCGCGTTTTGGCTGAATAAACTCTGCCAATTTTATGAAAACCGCTCTAAGCGTAACTAGGTATTCAATATCAAGGAAAGGGTAAAAGTACATTTTAAACTGTATTCAGGTCCACAATCCATAATGAAATCATCAAAAAAGATAAATATTGAAGGCGAAAATGTATATGGAAAAGAATGGATCATTCTTACGAGCACAATGCCTTATGAGCAGTGGCGAATCCGGGAGGGGGGGGGGGCTATCGGGCTACAGCCCCTCCCCCGAGCCAAGCCAGAATTCTTGATTTTATTTAACATTATTACAACCGTTTTTTCTTAATTTCGCTCTTTCTAAAAAATGATAAAAACATTTCAACATTACTTTCTGGCTTGACAGGCTCGAAAATTTTCCTAATTTTGCAGTCATTCTACTCGTACTTGTAGCTTTGACACGGTCGAAGACACTTTTCGGCTAGTTATTTCATCGTAATTTTTATTAAATTATCGAAAGTATTGTAATGTTTTTTATGATTCTTATTGTCAGGTCTGTAAAGTTAAAGTGTTTTGGTTTACTTTAGCCTTGAGGTTTGACATTCATCACGACGATACAAAGTTTTTATGACCTCCGGGCGCCCCCCCCCAGACCGGAATCCTAGATTCGCCACTGCTTATGAGTAATCAATTAGTAACATAACTGACAAAAAGCCGGAAATGATATTAGAGTACGATACCAGAAAAGGAGCTGTGAATACTTTCAATCAACTTTTTAATACGTATATTTAGAAATGGAAGGGAAAAACGCTGCCCTAGGGTTATAGTTTATAACAAGCTTGATACGTCTTCTTATAATTATTCTCTGGATATGAATAAGCAGCAATGGAATGAAAACAAATCAACGAAAAGAATTTTTGAGAAGAACTAGACAAATTATTAATTAATTCATATATTCATGAAAAACAAAATCTCTCTACAAATAAAGAGTCACGTAATATACTCAGAAGAATACAGGATGAATGACAAATTGGCTTATTATTAACATCCATTGCTAATTTACAGTTGAGTAATAAACATTCCTGATCGGTCAATTATGCAATGATACTAAAACAAATATATTCTGCTAGAACTGTAAAAACATATCTTAAAGCAACATGCATCCTGTTTTTATCAATTATATAAATAAAAAGGAAGGTAAGAATTTTTTATAAAAAATTCTAATTCATCTTTTTATTTTACATATATGCATATTTTACATAATCATTGTATCATTTAAAAAATATATCAAGTTTATTCTGTTAAAACATATCTTATTTATCTCGAAACATAGTTTTGTTTTGCAAGCATGGAAAATATAGGCTCTGTACTTAGTATTTAGAGTTCGGGTCATATTGACCCGAACGTTACATGTGCACAGTGAATGCGAACAGAACAGCAGGGTTAAGATCCTAAATGGTGTTAGTTTCTTAAAGAAGCTATTAAAATGATCTTTGACTCATCAGTTATTTATTTGTTTTCAGCATTGCAATCAATCTAAATATCCAAACTCTTGGCATTATTATTGCAACTTTCCCAATAACTAAATTGTGAAAGTTACGTTTCAAATTTTGTGTAAAATTTCAACCAGTTGACTTTATTGTCACGAAGATGCAAGGAATTGTAGAATACAATTCAGCAGAAAGCTATAAGTCATTTATTAGCTCAAAGCAACTCTAACATAAGCGAACAGAGAAGTTGCCCACAACTTGCGAGACTCAGCATTTACGCATTTAAGGAATATTCCAGAATCAATCATCTAGAATTTTAAAGGAAGATCTAAAATTGCCCAGAATATACATGTAGGGGATTTCCAGGTGCTCTCGAAACCAAAGCGAGGAATCATATACACAGGGGAGACCGGGGCAGGTTTACACACTTTTTAAACTTTTATTTTTCTGTTTTAAGGCTTTAAAGTATTTCTTTCATTTTCATTACCAATTAATTAGTTAGACTTTAAGGCATGTAGTGTATATTTTTAAATGCTTTAAATTATTATATTTTTGTAATTATACCATTTTCTGTAACATGATGCCACCTGTGTAAACTTGCCCCATGACTGGGGCACGTTTACACACTGCCTGGGGCACGTTTACACGCCACCAAAAATGATTAAATAGAAGGCTTACAGCGATTAAAATACAACAAATTAAATACATAGAAACCTAGATTATTTCAAAAAGTACATATTAGATTATAAACAATTACGGTGAAGCCTAATAGTTTTCAAAATCACTTTCAAAATTTATACAAACAAAATATTTTTAATTCCCATTGATAATACAGTCCTCACGAGCCCACCTCTTACATTTGGTGCATTGTACCCACTGTTCGCCAGATCTTGATTGTTCGTATGGATTTAAACAGTAAATACGCAGAGAATTTTCATCATCATCAGAATCAAAAGTTTTCTTAGTTTTTTGTTTCTTTTTAAGCTCAAGATTTCCCAAATTTTCTTTCAGAACAAGGTTTTTGTTATTTTTAAATTTTTTATCCACACTGTTTTTTCATTATTATAACGTGTTCTAGTGGAGCTCACTGACTGAGACATAGTATATGATGGGCTGATGCTAATTTCCTCTTATTGATTTCTTCTTTTATATTTGTAAAGCATTTTTTACAGGTGTATCTGTAAGAATTGATGTTTGTCTTTTTTTCCTACTTCTGCTACTTCTTTTCCTTGGCCCTGCATTTTGAAATGGCCTCACATCTTCAGGTGTTGGGAATGACTTTGTGTGCCACTTGTGCCGTTATAACAAAAAAATGGCTCCATTAGTTTATACACTGTGTAAACCTGCCCCATGCACTGTGTGTAAACTTGCCGCATCGCCAATTTTTTGTTATAACTCAGCATATAAGATTTATTCATAATAACACTAATCAACTAAATAGCTTAAAATAACCACAAAAGAACAACCTAAGAGGATAATCCATGTTAAGTTATAATATTCAAATAGTACGAGCTCTATTAAAGCAAATAAGTAAGGGTAAAAATTTACTCAACTGGTGAATAATCGGAAAAAGCTGTCCACTTCACGATCCACTTTCAAGACTGACTCCAAACTTCCGTGAGTATTAATGGAGGTCGAGACACTTCTTCTGAAACGACATGTAGTGTCCCCCGACCAATGGCATTTGAAATATAAGCCTTGTGTAAACTTGCCCCTGTACCAAACTTGCCCTACGCACCTCCTACTTGGTAAAAGGTAATTGACTTAGGTTCTCAAAGGGGTGTGCACAAAGACAATGAAGGTAACAATATTAAAAACACTAAATTATTTATTAAAGACTTTAAAAAGAGCAATTGTTACAAAGAGGAATTATATTTACAGAGGAGCAAAGATTTGCATATTTACATATGAGATAGTTTAAAGGATTAATACAGTTAAAATTAGAGCTACATAGTTAGAAGAGAAAACATTTTTACCACCATGGCATTATTCGATACATTACGCCTTTTCCTAAAACCTTCCAAGCGAAAGCCAACTCCGCGTCACTGTCGCTGCCGCGTTCAGGCGTGTTTCTTCCTTAAAATCTCGGAGTCATCTCATGATAATTAAAACATCACACGCTGCTTAAACCAGCTGGAGTGGTCTCCCCTAAACTTTCTCGTATGCTTTCCCCAAAAGGTGCCGTTTCCCCTTCCCCCGTGTGGATAAAATAATTCGAACCTACTGTAACCCAGAATCCAATGATTATCAGAAGGTTTTTCATGTAGATTATAGTGATTGCAAAATATTTAGGTAAAGAATCAAATTCAAAGAGATGCGTACCGATTAAAACTCATCTATCACACGAGGCCGCGGTGTCTTAGTGGTAAGGTCTCGACCTCGGGACCGGAGGCTCGAAACCCGATTCCACTGAAGATCCGCCGTGTATGGGGCCTGTTGCACACTAAATCATACGTAGTGGTCAAACGTCCTCCCATTGGTGAGGCGTGGAAGTTTGTAGAGGGGGTGCCAGCTCAGGCGTCGTCCTCGTCATCTGACCGCGGTTCAAAATTACAAGGTCCGTCCCTAAATAGCCCTCGTGTTGCTTCAAAACAGGACGTTAATATAGCCTAACCTAACCCCCCTATCACACACTTCCGCGCTTGCCGGCTCAAAGACAAAGTGATGCAACCCTTCCGCGTGCACAGAGATTGCTACCAGTACGCATGCGTATGGGGAATCGGATTAGAAAGATTAATTATGCAATTTGAACACCTTTTTTTAACCGATTGAAACGATATTTCGGCACAGATCTATCATTAATGTTAGCAACCGTCGTACCAATTTTTATTTATCTAAGCCAAAGGGTTTAGGTGATATAATTTTTACAAGTATGCGATTATACAGTCCGACAGACCATCAACCCTTCGACGGATTTGGTCCAAAATTTGATACGGGCCTACATTCATGATGATAAAACTGTGTACCAAATGTTATCCATCTAGCTTTTCAAGTTTTGGAGTTATAGTGTTCATATGACCGCGAACAGACAGACTTCCCGCTGACGGATTTTGTCCAAATTTTTATAGGAAATTACAAATTATGTGTAAAGATCACATACCAAATTTCATCCTCATATCTCTAATAGATTTCAAGTTATCGTGTTCGCAGACAGACACACAGACAGAAATTCAAAATTGTGTTTTTCGGATTCAGGGAGGTCTAAAACGAGGAGATTCGTCAAAATCTCGAGTTCGAATTTTTTGACGATTACAATACTTTCTCTTTGTATACTTCGTATACGAGAAAGTAAAAAGAAGGCGGCACCCACGTAAATCATGCTCTTACCAGGAGCAAAGCACGTGATCGTTGAAGGACTTTCCTTATCTCTGATCAGCGATGTATTTATTCAAATTAGAAGTTTCTGTTCGGCGTTTTAAAAATACAGTCGAACTGCGTTATAGCGAACCCGGGATAAAACGAATCCTCGGTTGCAGCGAACCTTTTACATGGTTCCAACTGAAGCCCTATGTTAATAATGTATTTTCATACGTTTACAACGAACAGCAAACGCTAGAGACCCGGTTATAGCGAACTGAAAATTTCTAGAAACTTTTCACTTGCGCAAAGGGGCATTCTTTACTAATTGTGCTCAAGTCAACCCAACTTCTACAAGAGTTACCCCTTTTGCATAAAATACTCTGGTTCAGAGTCCACATTCCTCGCCTATTGTACCTTTGTTAGAGTCGCTGCTAACCCCATAAATGGGACAAAGGAACAACAGACAAGGCTCTTTGCAGTTTCTATCTACCCTCCTGCCCCCCGCCCGTGGACACTTGGCCTGGTGTCAACCAAGGAAGGGGAGGACTTTCTGGTCAGACGACCTAGGAACAATCACGTGATTCTCTGCCATTTGAGTTTAATATCTTATCATTCTGTGAACTTTGCAGTGACCATGACTATCGTTGGCAAGCGAATTTTTTAATACTTTATTTATCCCCAATTACTAATGAAAATATTATGTTATTGAAAAGTTTATTATAGAAGTAGTATCTTAGCATATTAGGGCATTTTTTTTGAAAATACGGATACAGCGAACCTCGGTTAAAACGAACTTCTGAGTCGGTCCATTGAGGGTTCGTTATAACGGGGTTTGACTGTATTACTGAGTGGAACTGAGAAGAATTAAAATTACGCGAATAGCTACGCCGGAGAATTACAATTCATACATACATAAACAATAAATAGCATTTTGAATAAAAATACTAGTCGTTAAATTTAACTACCATGGCCAGGAATCGAATCACAGACAAGCAGATTAACAGTTCACCCAACCGAGCCATGGAGACCGTTGCAATGTTTATTTGTGTAAAATATTTTGTGCTGAAAAGAAAAGAAAAATTATTCGTAGAACTATTCCCATCCCCGCATCATTTTTTTTTCTCTTTCTCCCTTACCTTTGCATTCAGTTATATTTCTGGACCGTGTATATTCCGTGGTCATCCCTTCCGGACACTTGAGGCATTGCATTTGACCTTCTCTCTGTTGGTAGTGGCCGAAAGGGCAGTCCCAGCACTCCTTCGCCGACGCTTCATAAAACGTTCCAGAAGAGCACAGCACTGCAAAGAAAGAGCAGTGTTATTATAGCATTTATTAGCTCTTACCGAAAAATAAGGGCGATGTTTCAATATCATTATGAGTGCCGGTGAAAGAGAGGATTGGTACCTTTCTTCCCAGAACTGTTTCTACCCAAGAGCGGGGGAATGTTGCCATTCGGTGTTTCGTAATATTAGATTGCAATTGTCTTAATTAATAGCGAATATCTCGTTTGTTTTTCTGCCATTATGTTGTTTGGTAGAAAAAGTGTAAGTGGAACTGGATAAAGTGAAGAAACTTATTTCGGAGCTTTATTGACAGGCAGTAATAGGATATTCAGTCAATTTATTTCTCTATGAACCCTTTGAGTACTGAATTATTTGAAGACTTTTATGCCCATGGGACGGATTTAATTTGTCGCTATATGGATTAATATGTAAAAGTAATACATTTTATTTGGAATATACTTATATTGGTGATATAAATATAAGTAGTGTCAATATGAGAGAGCTGGCGCAGACCCATATACCCCGCCATAAAAACCGAACCCACTTTTAGAAAGTAATGGCCCTATTTCACCTCATTGCGCTTCGTTCGGTGCGTACTGCTATTTTATGACCCTCTCAATGGACCATAATTTCGTAAAGGCGAGCATAGTTCAGTGAGTCAGCGTCACAGTCTGGATTGTATAATATATCCCAGGTAAAAACACCATTACGCATATTATTTTTGCAATAAGTTCAAAACTATTAAAAGATCACTCATACTATATATCATTACTAATTAAAAAAAAATTGACATGATCTCATTGCCGTTATATCAAAAGATTTTGGAGAAAATTGCCGGTTCACACCTTTCATCTTCTTAAGAGGTTGATGATTATGGGTTTTTTTCTTCCTTAATATCAAAGGTAGAGTCTATTTTCTTGGTGTCTTTCCACCATTATTGAAAATCAAATGTAGATAAAATTGAAACCCATCCACTTTTCTAAATTAAGTTGTGATTTCTTTGTAAGGAGGTTTCAAATTGCTGTTTGAAAATTAAGTATACAGGTAAAATGAAATTCCTCCACTTTTCATAGATAGGGTTAGCCGTTTTATGGGAGGAGTTTCAGTACCAATTTTCTCAAGTGAACGAAAATTTAATGTAGATTGATTGAGGTATTGTTTTCAAGTGGTGCACTTTTAATTGAATTTAGTTTCTCACTCCATTGTTTTTTAAAAGGTGGTTGCTAATGGGTGATTTCACTCCTTTGTTTTTTAAAGTGGGTGGTATTTTATACAGTTAAATAAGAATAAATGCTGCAAAGTGGTTCAGGTTTATGGCGAGGAAGTTTTACACCAAACTAATTTCTAAAGTGGTGGAAATTTATGGTGAAAATAGACAATACTTTCTAAAGTGGGTTAGTTTTGTAATTTTACCGACCTAATTTCATTAAGTACATTTTATGGGTGAAATAAGGTATTCACTTTTAAAGATGGGTTCCAGTTTTTATGGAACTTTGCATTAATTTCCTAAGTGATTTTACATTTTATGGTGAAATAAGACCCATTACTTTCTAAAGTGGGGTTCTGGTTTTATAAGACTTTACTCCCATTGTTCTAAGTGAATTTTTACATTTTATGAAT
>BGPR01034518.1:0-16436 GCA_013235015.1 Araneus ventricosus
CGAAAATGACGAGACAAAAGAATCATCTAACTGTATTATTTAATTATGCTATGTAACAAACCAATTGACATTTTACTGAAATACATTACAGCACACTCGATGAGCAAATGTGCACTCAATTTTTCCTTCAGGAACTAAAAATCCGCAATGTCTGTTCGTGAGTAACAGGTACTATAAAAGGTTCATAGGGCTGGAAATTTATCTCGCCGGAGAAATTTTTATTGTAGATTTGTTTTGTAAAAGTTTGTTTTGTATTGCATTCATGATTCAAAATATATTATGAAGAAATATTCGAAAATGACAAGATAAAACAAGCATCTAACTATATTAAATAACTATTCTGCGCTACTTTTAACTAGAGTGAATTTTGTTCAGATATTTTAACATTTTCTTTTACTACACTCAGAAAGAAAGAAGGAATACAAACTTTCCAACCAAATACAAAAATAGAACACTGCGCGAGAATGGTAATATTTAAATAATCCAAAGTTTCGACATTTAAAAAGTTTCGGCAACAACTTCTTTTCTTGGTCTTTTAACTTGAGTGTAAGTATTCAACTGGACGGAAAAAGAATTCGCTAAAAATCCTTAACCAGCTTAAAATTCTTTTTATTCAAAATGAATGGCACGAATGAATTAAAAAGAACAAGATGTTCCTTCAGATGCGCAAGAATCAGAATAAAAAAGAAAATAAGAATGAAGGTTTAAAATTCTCAACACGGAGTCCGAACGAGCCAATATTGACATTTGAGCTCCAATGGGAATTACGTTTGCTTTCTACATCCGGGGACTCTGGAATGAGGCAGATGGAATAAGAATATGAGAACGCGAATATTCTATTTATGCGAAAGAACGTAAACATTGGTCGGATATTAAAAAATGAAAATGGCGAAATAGCAACACGTACTTTTTCTCTAGCGATTCTGAGTTTGGTTTTCCATTCACCATCTAGACCGGACGTAGACCTTTAGTGGAAAATGAAATTGCAGTTTAAATTCAATATTTTTTTATCCCACCATTTCGATGATTTCGCTGAAGCCCGGAGTTTTTATCGACTCGAAATTATTCCGAAATGTTTATGGAATGTTTTCGTATTGAAAGAGAAAATGGTCCGAGAATGAAAAGTTTGTATTTTATTTTTCAAGAGCAAAGAATGTATTCTATGTCATATTTACTTTGATGTCTCTGCTTTCCATTTCATTTCTGACTTACGTTCATGCTCTAAAAGGGACCTTTTTATATACTGAGCGTAGAAAAAGATGATGAGATTAAATTTAAAGTAAGTTTTAAGTCGTATCTTAAAAACCTTTTCTTTAGTTACTCACATCTAAACTTTTTAATATGAAGTTGGATTTTTTTGTGTATGTTATGTTATATTATTAAATACAAATTTATTGCTACGAAAAATATTATACACCCAGGTAGCACAGAAATATTATATAATATTTGCACAATGTTATACAATATTATGAACACCGAGGAACACCGAATACTGTAATAAAGTATTGTATTGTATGTATCAGTATTTACGAGATACTAAATTTTCACAAATAATATAAAAACAATGTTTATTTATAAAAATCTTCATTTTAACTCAGGATGTCACTCGATTGGAGGTTTTATTACAAAAACACCACTGGAACAATTATTCTTTAAGATGCTGAATATTATATCACACTATACAATACAATACACATGATATTTTGATTTTTACAATAATCTGCATTGATCAATATTTTAAGGTGAAGTTATTCTTATGCTCGACAGATGGCAGCATGAAAATACAATAACACTTTATTAAACAGTATTGAATGATGTTTGTGAAAAAGTATTTAAAAAAATGTTCATTTGAATAATAATGCCTACATAGTCATTTTGTTTTACTGTATATAAAAGGCGGGCCGGATTAAGCTAATGAAGTTAACCATAAAACAGCTCTCACATTTGGATTATCTATTTGTTCTGTGAAAAAAAATTGAGTGTTATTCTCATCGTAAAAATATGCACGGAATCTAGTATTTGATTTTCAATCAATACTCTAATTACAAATGGCGTCTCTTAATACATTGAAAGAGGAATAAATAAATTTCAAAATTATTTTAAAACCTTTCAAACATATTATTATAATTACTTTTAAACCTTTAATGCCTTAATTTATTAAATTAGCAAACTTAGATATAAAAGAGCTAAAATTGCTTCCTCTTTGACTTCTAACTTCATTTTGAACTCGAAAATTTTAACGATAAAAGATAATTTTTAATTAAAAAGACTATTCAGAATTTATTGTGAATGTACATAAAATTTCGTAGAGATACAAACTCTGTAACTACATTTTATTTTCATCATTTACGCCCTCTGCTGTAAGTCTCTCTGGCTCAGTGGTAAGGTGCTTGGTTGGTTTCTAGAAGGTCCCGCGCTCAAAACTCGCTGTAAGTGGAGGTGTTCAAAAAATCGCGAAGTGTTACCCTAATCAGTTGTTGAAGTCGTTCAATTAATTGGAATTAAGTGAATAATATTTTTCCATGCTTCAATAATGTATTTTTAAAATATTCACTATATTATTATATTATATAATATTATTCAGAGTCAATATTATTTAATATGGTATAATATTATACAGTATTATATGACATTATACAATATTATATAATATTATTCAGTATTTTATAATATTATTTAATACGGTATAATATTATACAGTATTATATGACATTATCCAATATTATGAAAAAAACATTGTACAGTATTGAAAAAGTCTTACGTTTTACGCTGTTTCAATATTGGGAGAAATATTGTACAATATTACTTTTTTGAATTTTATGATATAAGACAATATCATGTGCTACGTGGGCAAGAGAAACCAATTTAATAATTTGGATTTCAAAATCAGTAAAAATGCATCAGAGGAAGTAGAACCTCTACTTAAAATTGATACTACTGAATCGGAAGTAACCAAATAATCTCCTTAATTCAAGTGCTCTAAAACTTCTCTAAGCTACCAGCCACCACTTTTGTTTTGGCATGGAATTTTTGGCCCATAGACATAATGTTAAAATAATCCCTAACAACGGTAACTCAAACCCCTCTGAACAGCAAAATGGGTCGCCGGTTCAACCTCAATGAATGCGTTCCTTTCGTTTCTCTGATCTTAGATCTTTTAATAAGATACCAGCGGGCGTTGCCTCCCCTAAACTTTCTCGCATACGAATAACACGGGTAGGGGAAAAAATACACCGAGCGCCGGAAAACGTTCGGTATTCCCTACTGTGGGGAAAACACTCGCTCCAGCGTTCGCAGCTTTTTTTGTGTGCTTAGAATGGAGAAAAAACCGAATAGGTAATTTCAACGACTTTTTTAACCGATTTAAACGGAAATTGGAGACAAATCTACAATTAGGGTTTCAAGATTACATACGAAATTTTATTTATCTAAGTAATTTTGTTGCGAAGTTATGGCGTTCAAAGGTATGCGATTATGCAGATCGACATACGATCAACCCTTTGACGGATTTAGCCCAAAATTTTATAAGGATCTACATTTCTGATGACAAAACTGTGTACCAAATTTTATCCATCTAGCTATTTAAGTTTGAGTTATAGAGTTCACATGAACGCGGCCAGACAGACATACAGACAGACAGACTTCCTGTAGAGGCATTTTGTCCAACATTTGACAGAAACCTACAAATGATGTTTAAATATCACATACCAAATTTCATCCCCGTAGCTCTAATCGTTTTCGGGTTATCGTGTTCACAGATAGACAGAACACCGCCCCATGCCCCCGTGCCTGATACCATTACGACAACTGTACCAGTTGAGTGGACATACAGACAGACGTAATTCCAAAATTGTGTTTTTCGGACTCGGGGAGGTCTAAAAAGTGGAGATTCGTCAAAATCTCGAGTTCGAATTTTTTGACGATTACAATACTTTCTCTTTGTATACTTCGTATGCGAGAAAGTAAAAAGATGCGAGACTAATCCTTTTTTAGACCAGCCATATCTTATCGGTGATTTTACTATCTTAATTATATAACTTTCTTCTTTCACATAATTATAAAATTCGGTGCAGGTCATTTTAAAATTTACTTATTTGTCTCCGCTGACAACCTGTTTCTTTTGTTCGACCATTGTTGACATTAGGGAAAATATTCTCTCCACATTTGTAATGAATGGCAAATACGTATTCGCATAGTTTTATTAGACATGTCTTCGGATCTATATACTTTGTATCTGCAAAACTCTTCATCCATTTCTCTTCCATACTCAATTTCATAGTTGCTTCGCATTGTACCGTCCTGCCCTCTATATTTCGCAATATCCATCCCTCTAGAGCCGAGACAGAAAACTGAACTATTTCGCTCGAACTACCCCAGTAGCACAGAAATATTATATAACATTTGCACAATGTTATACAATATTATGAACACCGAGGAACACAGAATACCGTAACAAAGCATTGTATTGTATGTATTAGTGTTTCCGAGATAGTAAATTTTCACAAATAATATAAAAACAATGTTTATTTATAAAAATCTTCATTTTAACTCAGGATATCACTCGATTGGAGGTTTCATTTCCAAAAATACCACTGGAACGATTTTTATTTAAGATGCTGAATATTATATGATACTATTCAATACAGCGAAAACGATATTATGAGTTTTACATTCATCAGCATTGTTCAATATTTTAAGGTGAAGTTATTCTTACCGTTGACAGATGGCAGCATTATGATACCGTAACACTATATTAATCAACGTTGAATCATATTGCAAAAAATATTTTACAAAATGTTCATTTGAATAATAATGTTTACACAATCATTTTGTTTTACTGTATATAAAATGCGGCCGGATTCAGCTACTGAAGTTAACCATATAACAGCCCTCACATATGTATTATCTATTGATCTGTGAAAAAAAATTGAGTGTTATTCTCATCGTAAAAATATGCACGTGATTTATTGTTGCGAATCTTGTATTTGATTTTGTATCAATACTGTCATTATAAATGTTAAATGCGTCTCGTAATACATTGAAAGAGGTATAAATAAATTTCAAAACTAATTTTAAAATCTTTCAAACATATTATTATAATTACTTTTAAACCTTAATTTATTAAATTAGCAAACATAGATATAAGAGTTAGAATTGCTTCCTCTTTGACTTCAAATTTCATTTTGAACTCGAAATTGTAAAGATAAAAGATAATTTAATTAAAAAAACTATTCAGATTAGTTGTGAATGAACGTGAAATTTCGTAGATCCGAACTCTGTAACAACATTTTATTATCATCATTTACGCTTTCTGCAGCGAGTCTAGCTGGCCCAGTAGAACGATCCCGGATTGGTTTGCGGAAGGTCCCGGGTTCGAAGCTCGCTGTAAGTAAAGGTGTTCAAAGTGTTTCCCAGAAGCTCAGCACTTAGAAATTAAGTGATTAATATTTTTCCATGTTCCTAAAATGTATTTTTAAAATATTTACTATATTGTTATATTATATAATATTATTCAGTGTAGTACAATATTATTTAATATGGTATAATATTATACAGTATTATATGACATTATCCAATATTCTGAAAAAACATTGTACAGTATTGAAAAAGTCTTACGTTTTACGTTGTTTCAATATTGGGAAAAATATTGCGCAATATTACTTTTTCGAATTTTAAGATATAAGACAATATTATGTGCTACCTGGGTAATCTTCCTTCCCCAAAGGAAACGAAGCAAAGAGAGACTTGAGCACCTTTCGCCCAGTATGTTGTTGTGAAGTGTGTGTTTTCTGCCGGAGCCGCTAGAATGATTGCGAACTGCGTAAACTAGGCTCAGATGCTATATTTTAAATTTTAGAATGACGGCATAAGTGTGATTTTATGTAACGGACTGAATTTCATCAATCTTGAGTCGATTTTTGGGCTAATTTAATTATGATGAACTCATGAAATATTTTATTATTCAAAATTTGTTTTTTTTAATGTTAAATGTTAATTTTATCATCTCGTGTCTGCAAATAAATGTCTTGTGATGTTTTAAAAGCGCAGTTTTTACTTCCAAGACATTACAGCAGTTTTAACTGGTATTATTTTTCTCTAAATAAACTTTTAGATATGCAAGCTCGTTGAACAGGATCTCAGTGCTGCTAGTATCGATGTTTCATACTTATAAATATGCAATAGTAAGTTCTATTTCTTCCCATTCAGGAACATGGTTGAGAGTCTTCCGAAAACGGGACAAATAATAATACGGGACTCAGTAGTGAAATATGGTGACAGTCCCGTATATACAGAACGTATGGCAATCCTAAGTATACCCCAGAAGACATAATAGTTTCAGGAAGAATAATATCCATGAAATTCAAGTGCAAGTTAAATAAATTAAAACGAAAGGGCACATCGAATATCAATCAAATATTAAGTGACGTCTCCTTAGGGGCCGTCCACAAATGATGTCACGCTTGGAGGGGGGGTTCGTGAAATTGCGACAGTTTGTGACAAGGGAGGGGGTAAAAAGAAGTGTAACATCACACATTTTGGTTAAAATAAAAACATTTAAAATCAGCAGAATAAATTTTGAAGTTATTTTGAAATTACCAGAATTTGAGGATATTTTTTTTATCGGGGCTGAAACAACTTTCATGTGATTTTTTTCCCACTTATGTTCCTTTCTTTTCGAAAAAGGCATTCAGGGTTGGTTCTGAGAATATGGTAGCAGCAGAAATTCTTCCCCATTATAAGAAAACCTCCCCCTGCCACATCCTTGAAATGTCCACCAAACGATACTTCGCCCCACCTGGGTGAGTGGTAGAAGTGGTAGCGGCACAAACAGGTTGATCTTATTCAGGCGTCTTTTTTACCTTCTCGTATACGAAGTAAGAGAAAGTATTGTATCGTCAAAAAATTCGAACTCGAGATTTTGACGAATCTCCACGCTTTAGACCTCCCCGAGTCCGAAAAACACAATTTTGGAATTATGTTATCGTGTGTCTGTGAACACGATAACCCGAAAACTATTAGAGCTACAGGGATGAAATTTGGTATGTGGTTTTTAAACATAATTTGTAGGTTTCTATCAAATTTTGGACAAAATGCGTCAACGGGAAGTCTGTCTGTCTGTATGTCGAAGTCATGTGAAGACTATAACTCAAAAACTTGAATAGCTAAATGGATAAAATTTGGTACACAGATTTATCGTCATGAATGTAGGTCCGTATAACATTTTGGGCCAAACCTGTCAAAGGGTTGACTGTCTGTCGGTCTGGATAATTTACTATTGAAACCAATCCGTCTCCACGCGCATGCGTATTAGAAGCAATCTTCTGTGCAGGCGAAAGGAGCGAATTACGACAGTTTGTCCTTGAGACGGCAAGAGTGAAACCTAGCACTGTGCGATAGACATGCGTTTTAATCGGCAGGCATCACTTTGAATTTGATTCTTTACCTAGATATTTTTCAATCACTATAATGAAAAACCTTCTGATAGTCATCGGATTCTGGATAACAGTAGGTTCAAATTTTTTTAGCCACGCGGGGGAAGGAGAAACGGCATCTTTTTGGGGAAGTATACGAGAAAGTTTAGGGGAGAGCACTCCCGCTGGTTAAATTCAATCTGTGTAAGAGTATTTTGTATCTTTGACATTTTGTGACGGGGAGGGGGGTGTCAAGAATGATGGAAAAAAGTGTGACAAAATTTATGGACAGCCCCTTAACTGTAGTAGTTTTGTAAGTGCATGACTAGATGATTACATTCGATGCTTTTTCAGGAAAAGCAAAACTATGTCACGGCTACTGTTCTATAATAAGAATAAACTTGCAAGAGACGAATACTAATGTTTGGCTCAAAAAATGCTTGCTTTCTGTGTCTCGGGGTAAAACAAACCGTAAAATATGAGCGTATTTATTTTTAGTATTTCCCACAGGCCGATAAATCGTCTGCTGACTAAACAAATATATAATCTGAAATATATAAATCCAGATAAAAGTAAGCAAATTGTAATGTATGCTAATGTTTTGCCTCCATTCTGTGTAGAATGTTTCTTTAACCATTTTTTATGGAATAAAAAAAAGCTGATCATAAATATGCGCCATTTTGAAATTCTTGTAATCTGTAAGTCAAACATGAGGACCCTAATCTGACACAAAAAATGGATCTTTGCTGTTCTTGTAGTCGATGTATATGTGTCTGTGTTTCTTTTGCAGTTTTTGACTCGAATAAGTAAACTAATTAAGAAACTTAATCCTTTTTTGGAAACAAATTATTATTTTTTATGTATTTTTTAAAAAACATTTGTATTTTTTTCCGCTCAAAATAGGATTGATGGTCGGTTTTTTGCGGAAAAACTTTCCTTTTGGTAGCCATAGTTAATATAAGCTCATCAATTTTTTTCGCAACGGATATAAACAGATTTGAAGCGAAGTGATTTTTTTTAATAAGAAGATCAAATATGCGAAATCCAATTAGATGAAATTCATAAGTACCATTTTTTCTTTCCTTTCAGAAGGAAATCTAATAAAACTATTTCCAAAACATTCATTACTTTTTTTTTACCATCACTCAAATATTTTTTTCTATCAAAATTGTGAAAATTAATGTTTTTCCCATTATCTTTTGTTATTTTTAATTTCTAGCATATGAATTATAGATAGAAAAAAAAAACTGTATTCATCACAAAAATTCAACATCGAGATTTTAATGAATCTACACGTTTTAGACTTTCTAATTTAATAGGCCGCGGTGGCCTAGTGGTAAGGTCTTGACTTCGGGCCGGAGGGTTCCTGATTCGAAACCCAATTCCATGGGTCGTGCTTTGGGCCGGTTCACGTTACATTATACCTATTTCTGTTGGTGTGGTGCGGAAGTTTGGAGAGGGGGACTGTTCAGGTGTTGTCCTTGTCGTCTGACCGTGGTTCAAAATGACGAGGGCCGTCCCGTTTTGCCTCAGAACGGGACGTTAATATAACTAAATTAAACTAAACTAAACCTCTCTAATTAAAAAAAATAGTGTCTGTTTCTCCGTCCGTGTTCAGTCCTAGATACCGAAACCCTCCACGCTATTGCGCATGCGCCAAGCGGAGTTGATATCAAAACAATAGGGGTGAAGTGAAAAATGGAGGGGGAGATGTCATGACTTAACAAAGAACTCCCGAAATGTGCTCATCTTACTCACTGCCTGTCGCCCCTTTCCCGACGTAAAATCGTCCAAAAGTGCCAGTCTCGGGTTTTTGAAACGAACAGTATGAACATAACTCAAAAACGCAACGAAATCGACGGATGAAATTTGGCGTACGGTTTCAGCACCAGAAGTGCTGATTTGTATTTAATTTTTGACCAAATGCTTGACCTGTTTTCGCTATGCCTATTCGTTTCGAGGTAAGAACGATGAATCAAATCGCGACAGGCTAGGTGCATGAATTTTGTATCTGATATTTACACTAAAAACTAAAGGGGACATTCACCGCTGTTCCACTCCACGATTCTTGGAACCTTTACACCTTTGGAACCTTTACACCAAAATATAAAGCGGGCATTCATCGCTGTTCCACTCCACGATTTTTGGAACCTTTACACCAAAATCTAAAGCGGGACATTCACCGCTGTTCCACTCCACGATTTTCGAAACCTTTACACCTTTGGAACCTTTACACCCAAAATATAAATTTACACAGCTTAAAGTAAATGAACTTCAGTTGTATCCCATGAAATTTCATAATCGATCGGTTGGATATTTCTCGATTTGTATTAATTTATTTAATTCATTACCATTGTTCTCTATGGAGGGAACTGTTGTAATCTACGGAAAAAGTTAATAATTAGTCGTATAAAACATAAAAAATATCTGATAAATTTTACCAAATGAGGGAAATAGCTTTAAAATAAGATTTGTGAAATTTTAGTTAAGTCTGGTTGGTATTTTTTTCATTTTTAACATTCCAAATATTTGCAATGTTAAAATATATCTAATAGATAATTGTGCGATAAATTCAAATGTCTTTCAAAACAATTAAAAAGTGAAAGAATTTCGTTAATATATTACAAATGTTATATAAATGCCATTAAATCTTTAAAACTTTACTTTTAAGAATGAAATTGCAGCAGTTTTCACAAAAATAATATGAATTCAGGAAATATTCCAAAACATTCTAATAACTAACTTTTAAGCATAATAGCTAAGGATAACGTTTTTCATAGTGTGAATTATCTTTTATATTATTTTCTATTTGTGAAAAACTATTTGTGGTAAATTTTCCTAATTTTATCGTCCTTTTAGCTGTAGCTGGAGACAGCGCTTGAGAGGTTGTCACTGAAGAAAACTAACTGTCTTTAAAATTTCAACAGCGCTTGAGAGGTTGTCACTGAAGAAAACTAACTGTCTTTAAAATTTCAAATCGCGTTCTGAACTATTCCAAAATTTTAGCGTTTTCGGTGTGTTTATGTCAACTACTAAATCAGAAATAAATATTGAAATCGATTTAAAATACTTTTGAAACAATTCAAATTTTATTCTTAAAATGATTATCGGCCCCCTTAAATTCGATAATTTAAAAAAAAATTCGAATTAATGTCGATTGAATTTTTATTAATTAACATTTTGGCTAGAACAAGTTAATTTAGTCTTTCAACAGGTTTTTTTAACCACGTATATATTTTTGCGTCATTGAAGGAACCAGCGGGAGTGGTCTCCCCTAAACTTTCTCGTATACTCCTAACACATGTAGAGAAAACTAGAATAATAAAGGCGTCAAATAAACTTCCGTCGCAAGTAAACCAAAGTTGGAACCACGCGTGGTTTGAAGGATCAAAACAAATTCAAATCCTCTGCTCATTCTTTTGCGCAACAAGACCTGGCGAGACTCCCTAAATGTTTGCTTCCTTACAAAATCACTCCAGAATTTGTTTTTGGCAAACTGCCAAGTTTCGGAGCGTCCCTTCCTTGCACAGGCATTGCCACTAGTAGGCATGCGCAGGGAGTTGAACAAGTATGCGATTATACAGACTGACAGACAGTCAACCCTTTGACGGATTTGGCCCAAAATTTTATACGTACCTACATTCATGACGATAAAACTGTGTATAAAATTTTATCCATCTGGCTTTTCAAGTTTTTGAGTTATAACGTTCGCATGACATCGAACATACAGACAGACAGACTCCCCGTTGACGGATTTTGTCCAAAATTTGATAGAAACCTACAAATTATGTTTAAAGACCACATTCCAAATTTCATCCCCGTAGCTCTAATAGTTTTCGAGTTATCGTGTTCACAGACACACACACAAACACACATACAGACACACACACAGACAGACATAATTCCAAAATCGTGTTTTTCGGAATCAGGGAGGTCTAAAACGTGGAGATTCGTCAAAATCTCGAGTTATTACTTTTTATTACTACGATTACAATACTTTCTCTTTGTATACTTCGTATACGAGAAAGTAAAAAGTGAAAATTCTTCACTTTTAGATGACATTAAAAATAAAATAAATGAAATAGTCGGGGTCTATCAGGGCTAATTTTTAGACATTTTATAGAAGATAAAGTGCAGAAATGATTTAAGGTAGTCGCAAGATGTGCGAAGTTGTGAAAAATTTTTAAATCCACTTTAAATTTGAAAATTTAATGAAAAAAGGGCCTTTTGAAATATAGTATAAAAATATTGAAAATATTAAAATGATGTGTTGAAAATGGTATCGTTTACTTGCCCTGGAGTCCGGCATCATGAAAAATATAAAATTAGACAGATAAAGAGCAATGTAGGACTTTACAGAACGAAATCAGAGGGCTCACTGAAACGCGACTCGAATGTTCGAAAGACGTTCTTCAACTTCAACCTCCGTAAAATCTCCTAAGACTACATGTTTATACAAAACCAGCGGGAGTGTTTTACCCTAAACTTTCTCGTATACTTCCCCAAAAAGGTGCCGTTTCTCCTTCCCCCGCGTGGCAAAAAAAATTCGAACCTACTGTTATCCAGAATGCAATGACTATCAGAAGGTTTTTCATTATAGTGATTGTAAAATATCGAGGTAAAGAATCCAATTCAAAGAGATGCGTAAAATGATGCGATTAAAACGTATCTATCGCACACTGCTAGGTTTCACTCTTGCCGTCTCAAGGACAAACTGACGTAATTCGCTCCTTTCGCGTGCACAGAAGATTGCTTCCAGTACGCATGCTCGTGGAGATAACGGATTGGTTTCTATAGTAAACTATACAGACCGACAGACAGTCAATCCTTTGACGGATTTGGCCCAAAATTTGATACGGACCTACATTCATGACGATAAAACTGTGTGCCAAATTTTATCCATCTAGCTATTCAAGTGTTTGAGTTATAGTGTTCACATGACTTCCACATAAAGACAGACAGGCTTCCCGTTGACGGATTTTGTCCAAAATTTGATAGAAACCTACAAATTATGTTTAAAGACCACATACTAAAGTTCATCCCCGTACCTCTAATAGTTTTCGAGTTATCGTGTTCACAGACAGACAGACATAATTCCAAAATTGTGTTTTTCGGACTCAGGGAGGTCTAAAACGTGGAGATTCGTCAAAATCTCGAGTTCGAATTTTTTGACGATTACAATACTTTCTCTTTGTATACTTCGTATACGACAAAGTAAAAATGTATGGCTTTCAGGGTTCCAAACGGTTCTCTACCTACTCCCAAAGAAAATAAACCCATTTGCCGACCTCGAAATTTCGATTTAAGTCGCGCTACAAACCGAAACTGGACCACTGTGGTTCGGTGCGTTAATCCTTTCTATCCACCGGAAAGGAAAATATTTGCTCTGGGCCGAGAGATCTTGACAGAGCAGCAATTTGTTTTCCAGCAGCGGCCGACAGGACAGCTCAAACAACCCTCGTTTTCCAGCGAGACGACCTTGTTCATTAGCCAACGCGGTTATTACTGACACGTGACGATCATGAGCTGCCTTTTCTGGTTAATTAAACCTAATATTGGATAGAAATCCTGTTTTCGAGATACCCGGATCGCAGCTCGTGTCTGTATTTAATTTTGGTAGAAATGACGATAATGATAGTGACATGGGAAGTGATTATCCTCTGTGTGTAAATATAATGATTTAGAACTTTTGCCATTTTTTAAAATGAATCCTTTTTAATGCCGTTTAATTGTTAGTAATAAACGCATTACTTCTACTTCAATCCTAAGATAAAAGCACTTCTATTTTAACTCAAAGATTCGCGAGACTCTTTACTGTTTTAAGAGCCGCGATTCGGGACTTTCCCCTTTTTTCGAAAGTATTTAAGCTCGCCGACTATTTGTAACCGTCTTTTACTTTCTTTAATACGAAGTATGCAAAGAGAAAGTATTTTTATCGTCAAAAAATTCGAACTCGAGATTTTGACGAATCTCCAAATCTTAGATCTCCCCGAGTCCGAAAAACACAATTTTGGAATTATGTCTGTCTGTCTGTGTGTCTGTGAACACGATAACTCTATTAGAACTACGGGGATGAAATTTGGTATGTGGTCTTTAAACATACTTTGTAGATTTCTATCAAATTTTGGACAAAATCCGTCAACGGGAAGTCTGTCTGTTTGTTTGTCGGCGGTCATGTAAACACTATAACTCAAAAACATGAATAGCTAGATGGATAAAATTTGGTACACAGTTTTATCGTCATGAATGTAGGTCCGCATAAAATTGTGGGCCAAATCCGTAAAAGGTTGTCGGTCTGTATAATTTACTTTTGAAACCAATCCGTTATCTCCACGCGCATGCCTACTGGAAGCAATCTTCTGTGCACGCGAAAGGAGCGAATTACGTCAGTTTGTCCTTGAGACGGCAAGAGTGAAACCTAGCGGTGTGCGATAGATATGCGTTTTAATCGGCAGGCATCGCTTTGAATTTGATTCTTTACCTAGATATTTTTCAATCACTATAATGAAAAACCTTCTGATAGTCATTGGATTCTGGGTAACAGTAGGTTCGAGTTTTTTTAGCCACGCGGGGAAGGGGAAACGGCACCTTATGGGGAAAGTATACGAGAAAGTTTAGGGAGAACAGTCCCGCTGGTTACTTTCTCGTATACAAAGAGAAAGTATTGTTATCGTCAAAAAATTTGAACTCGAGATTTTGATGAATCTCAACGTTTTAGACGTCCCTGAATCCGAAATAGTTTGGTAAGTGATCAGATAAAATTTGGTAAGTGATCTTTACACATAATTTATAGCTGCCTATCAAATTTTGGACAAAATCCGTCCACGGGAAGTCTCTCTGTCCGCGTTCATTTGAACTCGATAATTCAAACACTTAAATAGCTAGATGGATAAAATTTGTTACACAGTTTTATCATCAGGAATGTAATTCCGTCTCAAATTCTGGACCAAATCCGTCTACGCATTGACTGTCTTTCGGCCTGTATAATCGCATACTTGTGAACACGCTAAATCCTAAACACAACGACTTAGATAAATAAAAATTGATATGAGGTCTGCTATGCTAGATCTGTGCCCCATTTTCGTTTCATTCGGTTGTAAAAAAGGCATTCAAATTGCACATTCGGCTTCTTCACCCTTCTGCAACGCAAAAAAGGCGCCACCGCTGGCGCGTTTTTCCCACCTATGATAGGGAGTGGAGCGTGTTACTACTGCTTGGCGCATTTCCTCCCACCCGTGTTAGTGCGTATACGAGAAAGTTTCGGGGAGATCACTCCAGCTGGTTTTTACGATGTGACATTTCCTGGTAACATGCTTTGACTTTGCGCGTATGATTTCACTCTTGCCTATTGCTTGGACTTTAGTATTGTAACGTTGCATGAGTTTAATTAAGTATGTCTAAATTGAAATACGCTGTTTTTGGATGTTATCAACGGCATCCACCTTCTTACGTCTGTCTCTACATTAAACATAGGAAAATTGTTTTATTCATAGGATTAATTCATTCTGTATCAGCAATGTTATAATTCGATGCTTCGTTTCTTTCAAAAGTGCAGATCTGTGTGTTATTTTCGACCAAATCCGTCAACCGGTAAACTGTGTGTTCGCGTTTCAGTGTGCATGTGAACTCGATGACTCAGAAACATTACATCCACTAAAATCATAAGGTCGATTGTTTTGAAGATTGCAATATTTTCTCAAAATAAATTTCGTACACAATGAAAATATTTAATTGATTATTTTCTAGTGCATATTGTTTTCAACTGCAATTTATCTGCGGCTAAAATTGTTTTCAAATATTCCTGGATCTTTTATGCTGTTTAAAAATTAGTCGGTTACCCATTAATAATTTCCTTATTAGCAATATTGAAATTCTCCTAGCTTGTCTGTATAACGTATTAATAAAATCAATGAACTGTTAATTTTCACAGCCGTTGATTATAATTAAAACCTCTGCCGAAGAACGTGAATTTCGGATTTACTTCCCAACTTAACAGCTGATCATTACTAAATGAATAATTTCTCCCCTTAAAACAAATGGAGTTTTCTCCTTCTAATTTATCGCATTGTTACGAACCTGTAATGTCGCTTCCCAGAAATGTTAGTCCTATGGTTGTAAAGAGACATTAACAGAGATTTTATTGAATCCCAGAGGAATGGAAGCCAATGACCCCCACCATGGCGATGAAGTTGGGGACCAATTTGGCAACAAAATAAATGTTTTTCGAATACGCTTGAATTTTTGTCCTAATTCTATTAGGAACGGAGATATAGAGAATGTACTAGATCAGTGGTACATGACCTAAGGGCCGCGGCCCACATGTGGGCCTCGGATAGACTATTACTGGGCCGCGGTAGGCTAATCAAGTCAGGGGAGCTTCAAGAGTCTCAGAGTTTTTGCTTTATAAACAATATATTTTTAATCCTATATGTATATAACATAAAAGAAAACAAATATAAAACTTTGAAAATTTTATGCCACCTTTTCAGTCTAGAAATGTCTTTTATTTCTTTGTACTTTTTGTGCTTTTTGGGGAGATAACGGCTTATTTTAACGCTTATTCTTTAGCTATTAGCAGACAAAAGCACTATGAATATCAGTGGGTAGCCCCCTCCTGATGAGCGGTTTACCATAATATTCTTTCCATTATTTGATCTTTTCCAATTTTCTCATTTTATCTTGTTTTTGTCATTGTTTTTTCTTATACACGCACACGCACACATATAGATATGTGTGTGAAAACAGAAAGGGTTGGGAACCGCTGTACTAGATTATTCTATTTGGTGTCACATCCTGTCGGAAAAGGTATAAAAACCAGGAGGAGCTGAGATGAGTGAGCGGCTTGAATCACATTGGAGTTTTGCCTGTAGGGTGAACTGGTAAGCTGAGAGTTATTGAAAGTGTTGTTACTGTTTTTACTAGTGATTTTCTGTCTGTTTGTGCTGCTAATCTGTACAAGTGCTGTTGTTGCTGCTACCCTGTGCTTCGTCTTTTCCTGAATATTTGTGAATAAAGCGTCATTCT
>BGPR01034519.1:0-16436 GCA_013235015.1 Araneus ventricosus
TTCATTTAGTGGCTTGCACCTCTTCTGATCACTTTCTACATGAATGTCCCTATTGGAGTTGAATAACTGACCATGTCATGTAGCATGTAATTGCACGTTGTCGGCGCTATCTTCACTTTCTTATTCCTCTTGCAAAATCTGCATTTGATTTCAACATTAAAATGGCGCAGCACATATTATGGCTAGCGACATGAATGAAAAGATATCAACCATAATCATTCAGGTTACTGGATATATTCCTTAATATACGTAAATCTCAGAGAGCTTGGTTTAGAGATTCCACAAAACTTTTCATGAAATAAAATATGAAAGAAAAATGCATTTGGATATTACCTCATCTTTCAACAATGAAAGAGAAAAACACAATTAAATATTTGTTTAAATATTGGATATGGTTTGAATTGCGTTGCAGCAATGAAAAGCATTGTTGTAAATTATGCCAAAAATATTTTTTTAAATTTATTAAAATTACAGGAAAACTTGAAAAGCAACTTAATTGATAACATTGAAGAGGTCATTTTTTTAACTTTCAGATAGCGTAAAAATAATTTTTGTTCTGTAATATTTTCGGAAGGTATTAAGGAAAAACGTCAAAATTTCGCTTAATTTTAAATTAATTAAAATTTCAAAAAGGGTTCCAAGGTGCGCATTCCCACCCTCCAAAGTAGGTTTGTGCCAAATATCGTAGTACAAGGTCCAGCGGTCTGCCCTGTAGAGATCTAACACACACATTCGGCTTTATTATTAGTAGAGATATGTAGATATGCATTTATAAGTTTGAAATCTGTTAATAATTATTGTTTCAGCTATTATTTATTTTGTTATAAGATTTAAATAATTATCTGCACATTTTTGCCTATATCAGTGCGGTACACTTCATTTCCTTTGTTCATAAATCTTTATTTTCTATTATTGCTTGCCGTTCAGTCAGACAATTCTTACTGCACCGTCATTATACAATTACCTAATTATTCCAAATAACTAATTATTATAACTGAATTCGCTAAGTAATACTTAATTAACTTTTATTAAATATAAAATTAATTATTATATGTGCTATTTTGAAGTTACCTAAATTAGAGAAATTTTGCTTCCCCCCCCCCCCCGTCGGAAAATTTCTGGCGCCGCCTCTAGTTTCATGATCATAACTCATTGAGAAAATAATTTTTCCTTTTTTACGATTATAATTGTTTATATTAATATGATACTTTTTCATCAAAAATAGCGGAATCAGCCGTCATACTTAGAACTAAAGGCAACTAATAACCCTCGTTTGGCATTGGAATAATATGTGAACTTATGTAATGTAGTAATTAAATTATGTAATGTAGTTTGTTAGGGTATAGATTAATCAGACCCTTCTTCTTTGAAAATACCGTGCCACTGGTGATGTTTACTTGAAATCAGATTTCTTTGTCCCGTATTGAAACCACATAAGGGATACTTTGTTATGGACCTCGGAATTTTGACCGTGGTCAGTTGAGGAGAAAGACATCTGAACCGGTATCCCCGTCTTCAAATTCCCATTCCACACCAGCAGCAGACTGTTTGAACCCTGACACTGGACTCAGCGGATCTCCGGTAGAATCGGTCTCGAATCTGGCTCCAGACCACAGACGTTTGATGCTTGCCTGAACTTAACACAGGATTGTACTATGCCATGTATTCAAGAGAAGTTTGAGAAAGAAAAATGCTACTTTGTGTAGGATAGAGAACAACTGTTTTACTATCACGACATCAAGGCTTAGCTTAAAAGCATACTAGTGGGCAGAAAGTTTGGACGAAGTGATAGCAATGGACAATACCTAAAATCAACGGATCGCAAGCTGACGTATTTCTTTCTGCAGGAAAATATGAAAAATGATATTTATCGCTCAAAACCAATTTTGATCAATGATATGAGAAGTGCCCAAATGTCAAGTACATGCTTGGAACCGCTCGATTAGTGGCCATAATTAGTAGTGCCTGGTTGAACCTGGGTACATGGTCAATCGAACACTGCCGACCAAATTTTATATTTGTATTTATAAATCTGATTTATGAAACTCAATGTGTATTATTAACATTTTGTGCAATAGTTATTCAAAGAGTGCGTAAGTATTTTTAATGGTTAGCTTACAAGTGTAATAATAATGTAGAAGTGTTTGATTTATATTAAAGAAGTTGTAATTTTAGAAAGAAATTATAAGAAAAAATAAATGTGTGAAAATATTCAGAATTTTGAGAAAGTGTAGTATTTGATTTAAAGGTAGGGAGTGTTACTTTTTCATATAAAAAATAATCTAAAAAGATGGAAATGCTTTCGAATTTCTTTTCTTGAAACCAAAACGTAAGAAAAGAATATTTTAAAAAATGAAAAACGAAATATGCCATGAATTGTTCAGAATTATAAATTTAGTGTTTAATAAATTGTTAAGGATTATAAAATTCCTTATTTTTTAATTCAATTCGCTTAATAACTTTTCTGATTAAGAGAATTATAAATTTTAGTTTTTACAATACGCAAGTGATTTTTCTAAAGATGTCTGATGGAAAGAAAAGTGTTAATAATAATTATAATCTCATCGTTCTTTTCTAATATTCAAATCGAAGAAGAATAATTTTCAATAAATTCAGTTTGTTATAAAAATCAAAATGTGAATAATAATTATTGGATACTTAAAGAAAATTGGATTTAATTTCAAATGTTTTAATTTATGAAAAAAGAAATCCTTCAGTAATAACGAGACCAAGTATTCTTACATTTTAGAAAAAAAACTAAAAGCCAGAGTTATAACTTATATTTTAAAATATTAGGGAACGATTAAATCGAAACAATTACAGACAGTGAAAAAGCGAATATTCTAGCCTTTCATAAATCATCAACCAAAAAAAAAACGAGTGGGTGTTATCTTATTGTTACCTTTCAAGAGTAAAGTAGAACGAACAGTTTTTAATTTCCAAACAAGGAGAGTTTGTCTCCTATTCCGTCCTTGAAAAATTGACCAGGAAGGCCATCTTATTCTTGTACGTGTGTGTGTGTGTACAGATAAAATCGTAATTTTCACTCTCCGTCTCTTGAATGTAAATTAGTTTTCAAAAATAAATTCATTAGAGAATAGGTGGACAAAAATAGATTGTTTTAGAGAGAAACAAGATGATGACCTAATTACTAGTCTTTTAAAGTCTAGAAAAATTATACTAAAGAAATGAAATTTATTAATTGAGATAGATCAAGTATTTTCATTACCGAATACCACAAGAATATGAAAAGAAATGGAAAGCGTTTGCCTAATTAATCTTATTCTAAAAATACTTTTTTTTATTAACCTTTCAAATCAGCTTCCTGATTTGTGAAATTTTTTCCCTGTAAATCACAGAATACACGAAAAATTTCACAGATCAGTTTTGAATGATTCTTTTATATATATATATATATATATATATATATTCTTTCTTTCTTTTATATTCCTTTTCTGAATATTTCTTTTTGAGGATTAATTGTTTGTAGTTCTCAACTTGGTCGTGGTTTGGCACTAAGAACAGAAACAAATTGTAGTTTAAATTTCAGATCAAAGTTATTTTACTTTGATATTACACATCCTAAATGTACATCTAAATTTAAAGTTTCTTTCCCTCTTCTACACTCAGATTTTTCAGTAAGGCGATGCTTAAGACGTCCAAGTGTCAGAACAATATTTCTTTCTAAAATATTTTTAAAACAAAAGGCAAATAAATTCATTTTTCGAGCATTAATTCTATAAATAAATATTTCAAAATTAATAGCCTTCAAATTATATTATAGAATACTTAGATGAGTTAAAAATTAAATCAAATGCAAAGAAAATCCATTTTATTTAAAGTAAAAATGTTTTAAGAAATATTAATCGCAAGTAATTCCTTCACTATTTTTTGGTAAAAATGTGCGACATTGATTTCCTAATTATAGATGAAATTATGTTATAAATATAAAAAATTATATAAAATTTATATATAAATTATAATAAAAAAATTAGCACCTGAAACTTCGGCAGAACGTATACTTTTCAAGTACATGCATGTGATCAAATTTCATTATAGTTCTGAAATCATAACTTGAGTTACATGTAATGCATGAATCGCCGATTTCGAAGTCTCTAAATTTTTTCCAGAATTCTTATAAGCACTTAACATCCCTTTCTTTTTATTTTCCAACAGGTACTTTCCTTGTCATTTTATTTAATCAGATTATCTGTTTCCAGTAAACCACAATCTCATTATTGCATTTCTTTGGTTGCCCTAGGGATTTCATCTTTGTATCGGAAAACAGTTTGCATCCTCAACGTTAGCAGAAAATGTCTTATTTTTTATCCTTTGTAGGCAGGTATCAAATGTTTAAATTATTCTTTTCATTTATATATTAAATCATCAGTTCCACTGTTATTTTGTTAATAACTAATGTGATTATTTTTTGTTCATCTAATTTGTATAGGGAGTTTCTTTTGATGATAACCACTTTGATATCGTTAAATCTTAATCTGATAAACTGCTTCGTACTGAATATAAAACACAGACAAGATTTAACTCTTAAACTCTAAATATACACAAGTAACAATGCATAAAATTACACCAAAAGAGCTTATGATAATAACTCCAAATTGTAATAAAAGTACCTAATTAAAACAACATGTAATTAAGCTAACAATACTTAAAAGTACCTAATTAAATTAATAATAAGAAAAGTTTCAATAAATCTAAATAAGCAATATAAATCTTCAACTAAATAATTTATATTGCATATCTATAGAAAACACTTAAAAGTGCCAAATTATTACAAAATTTGCTCATCGAAATCAGAGTAAGTGAAAATAACTAAAATCTAAATTTTCAAATCCCCATTAACAAAACCAATCCAAATAGTGGAATTCCCGCAACTTCAAATGACCTCGTGGCTTTGGCGAATCCAGGATTCGGGTCTGAGGGGTGCTGAAGTCATAAAAATTGTGTATCGTAGTGACGAATGTCAAACCCCATGGCTTATATAAACAAAACACTTTAACTTTACATGCTTTCCTCTCCTGATAATAAGAATAATAAAGAACACTACAATACTTTCGATAATGTAATAAAAAATACAATCAAATAGCTGGCCAAAAAATGTTTTCGACTGCGCCAACGCTACAAGTGCAAGTGGAATGACAAGAAAAGTAGGAAAATTTTCGATCCTGTCAAGTCAGAAAGCAATGTTGTCACGATTTTTTTACTATTTTTTAAAATTAAAATTAAGATCAAACAGTTGTAGTGATTTTAAATTAAATCAAGAATTTTGGTTTAGCTCTGGGGGGGGGGGCTGCAGCCCGATAGCCCCTCCCCTGGAGTCGCCACTGCCTCGTGGACTGAGAACCACGATACGAGAGTTAAAACAAGGATTTGCTGATTTAGCCTTCAATACAACTAGATGTGGGAAAAATAAAAAGGTGTCTCTTCAAAAGTGTTTCAATGAGATAAAAAAGAAAGAAGAAAATTGAGACTAAAAATATGCATACCCAGAATGATCAGTACTGACAAGCAAAACCGAATTTCTGAATTCTGAATTGTAGAAAATGACCGCCGAAATAGAAGTTTAGTAGTTGAAAAGTCAGGGGCAAATTTAAAATCCTTAATTAGCAAACGAATAGAGATTGGAAGTTTTCGTTTATACAGGAATGATACGAACGAAAGCTTATCTTTGGTCATGAAATCAGACTATATTGATACCATAGTTTACAATTTAAACCACCAGATGGTTCTGCAATTGGTGGAGGTATGCGCTACATAGGAGAAGGTAGTGAATGAAATAACAACCTGTTCAGTATGCTATCCTGAATTCATGAGGACAGGCTAGGGACCATATTTTTCGAAGCATTAAGCATCAATTTCAAAGATATGGAATAACATGAAAAACAGAAATTTTGCCTTTGTACCTTTAAAAAATGTGGTTCGTTCCTCCTATCAGTGTCTTATCCTAAGTAACACATAACTACTACGACAACGGCAGATACTCTAGATGTTTAAATTGTGAATTACGACGCCAAGACTTGGTGCTCTGGCTTCCTAACAGGAAAAATAATAATTTCATTTTTTGCATGAAAACGTTATATTTCTATCTTCATCTTTTTGTCAAATAATGTTTTTTACAGTTGTTTCGGACTTCTAAGCCACCTTGTATGTTATAAAACGCTCATTTTGCGAGTATTAAGTTAATTACTCACATATGAGCAATAGGGTGGATCGCTCTTCTATGGAGAAAAAAAAATTATTATTAATCAAAACCTAACTATGCGGAAAAGATGTTCTATGGTATGGAGATTAAAAGAAAAATAATAAAAAAAATTAAATTCAAAATTTAATACTGCCGCAAGGGGGTTGAATTTTCGAATAAAATGGAAAAATACTGAATTTTGAATATACGATTTTAAAAAAAATATTGTTATTAATCAAAACCTACTGATGCGGAAAAGATGTTCTATGGTATGGATTAAGAGAAAAATAATCAAAAAATTTAAATTCTAAATTTAATACTACCAAAAGAGAGCTGAATTTTAAAAAAAATGAAAAAATACTTAATTTTGATTATTGATTATACGATTTTAGATTCGAAATAATTGGGTTTTTTTGCAATTAAATAACCAAAAATGATGATTAATGAGTAGTGAGTAGTATAATGCATATTTGCAACGTTTTATGACTTAGCTCTCCTTCCCCACACCGTCAAATCAGTCCGGTTAAACAACTAGAGCAGTAGGCAATGACTTTGCGTGCTTTCAGAATTCTTCGGAGGGCTAATTCCCTTATGTGATTTCTGTCGTCAGCTAGCATTGATATCAGGACATTTTCTTGATGGCCAAAAAATCAGTTTCTTTTAATAACATGGTTTATGACATCCTTCCAATCGTTCTAGAAATAACACGATAGAACGATTGATTGATGCAAATGCATCATACATTAATTATGGTTTCGTTCTGATCTTGAACCACATAGACGCATAGACTTTTGCGATGAATGTCGTTAATGTCAATAAAGCCTCAGATGAATTTTCGTGAGCTACATTGAACCTGAGAATTCTGTTCGCGATTCTAAGCCACCTTGAGTGGCAAACTTTTCCAGGATTTATCTTCGACAGACTTTCTCTGCAATGTCAGCAGTTTATGACTTCACAAATTTCTATTAAGTACAGTTGATCAGTACTTAAGTCTTTCTTGTTACTCACTTCACATAGCGTGTTTTCTATTGGCGTGGATGAAACTACAGATAGCTTCTCGCATCCGACCAACGATTTTCTTATTTCGCCAGTCAGGCTTCTGGGCCCAGTTGTGGTTCTACCCACGTGTGCGAAAAGATGACGTAATGGAAGCTCGTTGGCGTGTAGCTGGCACGCAAACCATTGTAGTGGACGATTTAGGATTAGTTCCATGTTACGTATAATACCTCCTTTCACACCTGTGTTGACAGATGTTCCGTCGCAACCAACTTTGTTACATCTATGTCATTGTCCATGCATGACAAAAAAACTATATATGTTATTTCCAATAATTTGAGCTCTCCCGAAATTTACAGATACGTGGTCGATGTACTCGGAGCCAGGTTCTTTTACCAAGCTTACGTGTTCTTCTATTATTATTTTTCTTCTGTTGTCTTCCATTGATAGAGTCCTGTCTTTTCGCCCATCGAAGTACACTGGTGTAAAAAATTAAGGAAATTTTCGTAAAATGCGAGAAATTTGCAATTAATACGAAAACTATGCTCCGAAATCAGTTCTGGCGAATCGTGTGACATTTAATCGAGTATCATACACATTTTTCAGTGAAGATTCGGTCACGAGGGCAATTAGGGGGGCCACCAGAAAGGGATAAAGGCGAAAATGGTGTTTGACCCATCCTGTTTCACAGAAAGCTGATAACGAGATGTAACTTTTATCGAAGGTTACGGTTTAATGTGCATAATATTTACATGCATTTTCGTAAGCATAGCACAAATATTTGGGAAGATATCAATGTTTCTTTAAAAAATCCCAAATTTTTCCGCATGTGTTTTGATTATAACATGCGAGTTTTCATTCAAATTACTCGAAATTTGCAGAAAACTTGACAATATGTTACAGAAGTATTATATTAAACTTTGAAATGAAATACATAGAATATTTGAGGAAATATCAGTGCTTGTACTAAATACTTTTTTACTGCGCATGTGCGAGACGCAGCGGAATTTTTCTTTCATAACTTCAAATCCAGATATATAGAGCAACTTTAAAAAAATTCCAGTTGAATCCCATTAAAATTCAGGCGGATATCGGCATTTCAGTGAGGTGAATTTCAATTTCTCTTGAAGAGAAGCTAAATGATGACGGTTCTTGCACAAACTGATATTTTCTAAACTTGAATATTCGAATGGTATTCGAAAAAATGCAATTTAAATAATGTATTTAATTTATAAGTGTACATGATGGTGGTATTCATGATATTCAATTTTCCTAAAATCAATGTTACTGTTCGAAGATTCAAATTTAAAAAATATTAGTTTGTACAAGAACCCTTATCACTTAGCTTCTCTCAAAGAGAAATTTAAATTCACCTCACTGAAATGCCAACAGGTTTCTGAATTTTAGCGGGATTCAACTGGAATATTTTTTTAAGTTGCTCTATATATCTGGCTTTAAAGTTATGAAAGAAAAATTCCGTTGCGTCTCGCACATGCGCAGTAAAAAATTATTTAGTAAAAACACTCATATTTCCTGTAATATTCAACGTATTTCATTTCAAAGTTTAATATAATACTTCTGTAACATATTGTCAAGTTTTCTGCAAATTTCGAGTAATTTGAATGAAAACTCGCATGTTATAATCAAAACACATGCGGAAAAATTTGGGATTTTTTAAAGAAACATTGATATCTTCCCAAATATTTGTGCTATGCTTACGAAAATGCATGTAAATATTATGCACATTAAACCGTAACCTTCGATAAAAGTTACATCTCGTTATCAGCTTTCTGTGAAACAGGATGGGTCAAACACCATTTTCGCCTTTATCCCTTTCTGGTGGCCCCCCTAATTGCCCTCGTGACCGAATCTTCACTGAAAAATGTGTATGATACTCGATTAAATGTCACACGATTCGCCAGAACTGATTTCGGAGCATAGTTTTCGTATTAATTGCAAATTTCTCGCATTTTACGAAAATTTCCTTAATTTTTTACACCAGCGTATAAACCAAACTGGTCATGGTCATAATCTTTTATGACCTGAGACAATAGAGTGGTTCTTGTCTTTGTTCTCTAACGCCGAATTTTATTTCTGTCAACAACGTTCAAAACATTGCTTTCTGAGATAATGCCCACATCTTGAAGCGCATCTGACACGATGGCAGCGCCTGTTCGATCCAATGTTCTAACTGCAACTAAAACTTTTGTCACTACAGGTGTGACTGTGGGGAAGATTCCATGAAGTACCACTTCCGACTTATGGATGGGTGGGAGTATAAAGCAGGAGACAGAAAAAAGATGGGATTGCCTACTGCTCTAGTTGTTTAACCGGACTGATTTGACTGTGTGGGCAGGGGGAGCTGAGTCATAAAATTTTGCAATGTACATTATACTACTCACTACTTAGTACTCACTACTCATTAATCATCACTTTTGGTTATTTATATTGCAAAAAAAAACAATTATTTTGAATCTAAAATCGTATAATCAATAATCAAAATTAAGTATTTTTCCGTTGTTTTTTTTTGAAAATTCAACCCCCTTTCAGTAGTATTAAATTTAGAATTTAAATTCAACCCCCTTGCGCAGTGTTACATTTTGAATTTAATTTATTATTATTATTTTTCTCTTAATCTCCATACCATAGAACATCTTTTCAGCATAGGTAGGTTTTGAAATTCTGAAAAAAAAAGCTTTCTATCCACCCTAATGAGCAAGGCGTTACAAGGAGATTGTGCCAAATTTAAGATGTGATAGAGCATGGTAAAATTAAGTATTCATAGTATAATGCGAGATAGAATGATAACGCGGAAACATAGTTGTGAGAAATACAGATAGAGAGGAAAGAATGGTAAACAAAAAATAAGTAGTTTTAGTTTTAATCACTTATATGACTACTACTAATAAAAGCGAATGTGTGTGTGTTGGTGTTCTACAGTGTTTGATCTAGAGTTAATAAATTTGGTATAAATATACTTTGGAGGATGGGAATGTGGATCTCGGAACAATTTTTTCGAAATTTCAGCTTGAAATTTCTTCGATTAAAAATTAAGTAGAATTTTTGCGTTTTCTGGCGGAAGCTTTTAAAACAAAAAATTATAAAATTTCCTATTTTTAACCAATTTTTTTAAAAAAATATTTTTATGCAATATTTGCGACAGTACTTTAAATTTTTGCTATGAAATTTAAACTATTTCCATTGTTTCTACAAATAATCGTGTGTTTTTCTTCCGATGTTGAAAGGTAAGGAATGAAGATACTTTTTATTTTTTCATACTCATTGGAAAAGTTGAAATGCATCTTAACTTTCTCATTTTATTTCATCAAATATTTTGTGGAATCTATTAACAAAATCCTATAAGATATTAAAGGGTACTGTTCAACTGGCTATCACAAATTGATGCCTGAAAATGCTTTGTTCAGGGAACCATGAATATCAAATTAAGCATAGGGAATTTAATTGCATTGAAACACGACCAATATACCCGGCGAACCAGCTGACCACCTGAGGTGACTAGTTCACTATAAAGAATTTGATATTTACATTAACTGTTCAAATGAATGGAAACCAGCTGTAATGCATGCATCACAATGCCAAATAAATAATTGATGCATACTTAGGAAGATACCCAGCAGGTCACGTACTTCTGCAGCAACGACGCTAATTCTGGAGACTAAGTCTTTAGGAAGTCAATGGGTGCCTCGCAAACGAGGCTTTCAAGATATCCCCAGAGAATGAAATCGAGGAGAATGTATTCGGAGATTTAGGGGCCAAAGGATAAGTCCACCTTGTCCAATCGGTTCGGAAATTGGGTATTCAGGTATAGTTCCGCTCTTCCATGACGCGATTGGACGGCGCTCACTGCTGCTAGAACCGCATGTTAGTATGTGCATTGATTGTGGGGGAGGGTTCAAGGTGATTCTCAGGAACAGTTGATCAAAATAACAGGGAAAAGAAACTGGATGCTCATTTCGTTGATTTATTTTACTTTACGATTTAAGTTGGTTGGTGTGAAGGTGTTTTAAATTGAATTTTTTCACTTTAGTGTGTTATTAAAACTGACATGACTTTTATCCATACTATCCCTAAGACTGAAATCACTACTGTTGGGATTCTCTAAACGGCTATGAATTTACTTAGTTGTCTAACTTGACCGCAAGAACTTTAAAAAAGTAGATGAGATGCTATTTCATTACATTGAACGAGTTCATGCATTGATATCTCTGTTTACGCAAGTTGTTTTTGAGGATTTTCATAATTAACCAAAGATTTTTTTAATCGCGTTTATATTTTTAGCAAATAATGTTTTTAACTTTTGCTCTGTTTCATTATATAATGATTAAAAATATATTTAAAGTTTATTCTCAAAGTGGTTATTTTTTTGTTTATATTAATCAATATTCGCATCAAAGAGACAAGGCGTTAAATTCCTTTAAAGATTTAATTATCAATTTTCTTGAATTTCATAATTAAATCATAACACAAAATAATACCTATAAAAGAAAATTATTGTACCATGCGTTTATTAGCAGAAAACGTTTATTTAATTTAAGGTATGAAACTGATTTTAAGCAAGTAATATAAAAAAAAATTAAGTCATTTCCTACTTAGATCAACAAAGAAAAATTTTATTTTAGAAATTCTTTTCTCCCATATAAAACTAAAATTAATTAATTCCATATTGTTACAAAGCTTTAAAATCGTTTCGAGGGGATCCTAATCTTGGCGACAAATTTGGCGACCATTTTGGAGATTTGGCGGCAAAGTTGCGAGGCTCTAATAAATAAAATTAATTAATTCAATTTAATTAATGAATTAATATTTGAAAAAACTGTATTAACATTAAGTATCATCCACTACAAGTTTAAAAAAATGCATTTGAACTTGAGTGGATGAATAAAAAGTATTTTATTAACGATTGAAAATTTGAACAAGATATATATATATAGGGAGAGTGTGAACTAATAGTAGGAATTGAAAAAAAACGGAGGTTGATAAAAATGTATTCATCGATGATTAAAAATACAAACTACAGTAAAAATATTATACATTATCAATTATATAAATAGAATATTAATTACAGGCATCTTAAAATCTCTTTTTTCTCATCTTCTTACTTTAAAAAATAATTTGCCTTTTTAACCAAAATATTTCATTTCTTAATTTCCTTTACACATTTCTGAACTGGATCTATTTCAGGATGCTTCTTTTATTTTTCGCAAACATTTTAAGAAACTCTCACCCACCTCACTGTGCATAAAAGTTAATTTGTTATCACTGTTGAAAAAAACCGCTTTCATTTTCTGCGCTTATAAAAAAGGGCCTTTCCCTTGACTTTCTCGAAGGAAGAAAGAAAAACCATCCTACGCTCTAAGGTCAACAGTCTCCAATGAAATACGATTCCAGCCTTTGTAATGAGCTTAATATCTGTGAACAATGTTCCCCAATAAAAAAATAAATAAACACGGAATCTAATTATGATGCAGTGGCTTCACTCGTCTCGGCCTTGGGGAACACTCTTGCGACCAAGGACGTTGGGGGAAACAAACACAAGAATCACACTGATAGAACTGTTTTTTATGTTTGTTTTCATAGTGGGATTATTGCTTATCACAAGTATTTTCCTATTGGAGCTAAATTGACCACATAAAGCGACTTCATGGCATTTAGGTTAAAGATTTTCCTCGTCGTCATTCTTCCGTATTGTTGGCATGTGTTAGTAATGAACTCCTCTTCAGAAATATTTTGTAGGCGTCTTCAATAAAAGTTGGTATGCTGTGGGTAGTGCTTAAGAGGATTGTAGGTTCTGAAATTAACAGAAAATGACCAAAATATGAATTTTGCTTTTTAACATTTTATCTCCTCAATATAAGCTTATATGCGATTAAAATAGCATTAAAACTTGTGTTGTTAAATAAAATGAATATTTGGTGGGTTCAGAGGAGTATGTATAGTAGAACCTCGGGAATCCCAGGAATCTGAAATTTCGGATAACCCAAACATCTTTTTTTTTAAATTTTCTGTGAAGTTTTTACTGAAAAATGATTTAAAAATAACAATTAAGTATCAGAAACAAAAATAATGTTTATTACTAACTTTAAAAAAGTATTCGAATTGGTGTTTAAGAATGAATACCGCAACTTAATTAGTAGAAACAAACTCCGATATCTTCTTTTTCCAATTCCTACTATTAGTTCACACTCTCCCTATATTTATTTATTTATATTTCTTGTTCAAATTTTCAATCGTTAATAAAATACTTTTTATTCATCCACTCAAGTTCAAATACATTTTTTAACACTTGTAGTGGATGACACTTTATGTTAATACAGTTTTTTCAAATATAAATTCATTAATTAAATTTAATTAACTAATTAATTAGATCGCTGGAAAAAATTCTTTTTCAGATTTTTTTTTTCATTTGGGTTCTAGTCTGAGTCAAGGAGGGAACAAAATGGAAAATGAAACATGTGAATAAATTAGTAATATCGACTGTAAATATATATACATGAATTTTTTTAAAGTCAATTCCTACTTAGGTTAACAAAGAAATATTACTAGCTCGAAACTCACTGGAAAGGTTCCTTGCAATAATGAAGCATTAGAATTGCAAGGAAATTCGCTTTCTATTTTGCCACTTAATATTGTGATTCTGTCATATGTATATACATAAATATATTAATTGTAATTATTTAATAAAAAGTAACTAAAATAAAATTTTTCTTTTTTGACCTAAGTAGGAATTGACTTTAATTTATATATATATATATTACTTGTTAACCTCAACTTGTTTGTCACTGCACTGTGCGAATCGCAGCGTGCTCTTTCCGTAAGCCTTCACAGAGCACCCAGACTCAATACTCGACTGCATTTGGTACATCAAAATTATTTTACCAAATTTCCTGGAATCCGAACAAAAGTCAGCCCCAATTAGTTCTGATTCCCGGGGTTCTACTGCATATTTTTAATAACATTTTCACAAAGCGAAGATCTTTTAGATTTCACTATATTTGCAATTTTTGAGGAAATTATTCAACATTTATATTAACTATTCCTGTTATACATTAAAATAAATCTAGGTATGCATTTTAGGTTTCGTATTGTTTTAAAATAGTTTAAAATATTTTTAGTTAAGAAAAAACATGCAATTCTAATGAAAAGTCCCTATATGTTCGCACAAAAATATCTTCAGAAATTAGCCTTTTAAATGAAATTACAAATTAATACTCAGTTTTGCTCTAAATGTATTTTTATAAGGATAATGAAAATTATTTTATAATAATAACTAAAAATTAAGTGAAAAATTTAAAAAAATGGAACGCTTGGAAGATTTTAAAATTTTTAATAATCAAAAATTTCCAAACATGATGTATTTAGGTTAAAACTGTTTTACAAAGATATTTGTCTTATTTATATTTAAATGTATATACATAATATGGAGGTCCCCAATCCACAATAATTGTTGGATTTCCATTATTTATTGTATTTTTCATATTTTTTGGCGTTATTTTAAGTTTAAGTGCAATATTTTATATTTAAAAAATCATTAAGTCTGTTTATTGATAGGGTAGCGTTATGTTTCTAGATTCTAATTATTTCTTAGGACTATTGCAATATTTAATGACTCATTATCTATTAGTATATTTTATTTTAATTATTTGTGATAATTCTAATTAGGTGAGAGAAGTTTTGAAATTTAATTTTGACTATACGTAGGGTAGCTGTATTTCATTTTAAGGTTCAGCAATTTTTGTTTTTGGACTTTGTGTATTACTATAATTGTTTCTTGTATGTTTTTGAATTTTTGCTTTTGTTTGCTTTGATATATATATATATATATACAAAATTTCATAACTTTAAGTCAATAATTTGAAAAAAAGCCTAAGTTCACCGACCCCCTTAATTGAAGATAAGTTAATTGATGGTATGTTGTCAACGAAGTTTCCACATCTAACAATAATTAACGATAATTAGGGAAAAATGGTTTTTAAAGATTTATATATTATTTAGGTTTATGAGGGCATTAGAACAGAGAAACTAAATTTTTTGTGTTGTAACCCTTTGAATCATGCTTATTAAAACGATATTCGCTAGCAAGAGCCAAACAAAATTTAAAAATAAATTATTCATGTATATTTTACTTTTATATAATTTACTGTTTTCATAATATTTCAGATCTCATATTTTTACTGCTATAATATAATTTTTGATTTAGATATCTGGAGATCTAAAGCATTTCAATTAAAATTTTTATGGCACGTTTTCTTATTTATAACAAAAACTTATCTCAGTTTTCCTGCTGGTTCAGAATATTTAAAGAATGATAGGTTCCCACTTATATCCGTTACATCCCCCTTAACTTCTAAACGGCGACAGCTTAGGCCATAAAATTGGTGTCTAGATATAGTAAGAAGGCTATGCGCTACTCGATGAGACAACTTACAACGCCATCTATTGGCAAATTTTGAAATGAGTTGTCCTATCTCGTAAACGGTGAAAGATACGAGAAAAACGCCAATTAGAAAGTTGTAGAGAACCGCTTTAGTACGAAAACATACCTTGCGCACATTAATATTCAAAACAGAATGCAAAGAATGAACATATGTTTGGTCACGAGTACGAAAATTGTCATGTCTTAAAGAGTGGAAGAAATAAATTGAGACACGTCCCTGTCTTCAGGATAATTTATTTATATTGCTCAAAATGCTCTCAGTTAGCCACTATACACATTTGCACTCTGGACTGGATTTCTCGCTTCGCTCGCGTTTCACGACGCCATAGTATTGAAAATCACAATCAAACAAATGTTCATTTTTTACATTCTGTTTTGAGTATTAATTTGCGCAAGGTATCTTTTAGTACTAAATCGAGAGTGATCTACAACTTTCTAATTGACTTTTTTCTCATATCTTTCACCGTTTACGAGGTAGGACCACTAATTCCAAAATTCGCCAACAGATGGCGTTGTAAGTTGTCTCATCGAATCGCGCATAGCCTTTTTACTATAACTAGACACCAACTTTATGGCCTAAGCTGTCACCGTTTAGAAGTTAAGGAGGGGGAGTAACGAATATAAGTGGGAACCCTGTATATTGCTTTTATTTTTCTGAAATGTTCATTAAATTTTCACGCATTTTATAACATTCGTGAGGAAAATTGGAGAATTATGTGCATAAGGACAGGGGATGTGTATTCTTTTATTTTGTGGCATCTTTTCTTATATGTGGAATATATTCTC